>SJYV01002369.1:103145-163859 GCA_006410875.1 Neotragus pygmaeus | reverse complement strand
TTGGACTTCAGGGAGACGCAACCAGTCCATCCTAAACGAGATCAGTCCTGGGTGTTCATTGGAGGGACCGATGTTGAAACTGAAACTTCAATACTTTGGCCACGTGATGTGAAGAGTTGACTCATTTGAAAAGACCCTGATGCTGGAAAAGACTGAGGGCAGGAGGAGAAGGGGACGACAGAAGATGAGATGACTGGATGACATCATTGACTCAATGGACATGGGTTTAGGTGGAATCTGGGAGTTGGTGATGGACAGGGAGGCCTGGCGTGCTGCGGTTCATGGGGTCACAAAGAGTCGGACACGACTGAGCGACTGAACTGAACTGAACACGTTGTGCCCTGAGCTTGTGTTATGGTCTTATTTTCTGTCCCCTGTCATCCTTCTTTCTCAGAGGGGTTACTATCATCTTGGCCTCCCATGGAAGGGAGATGACAGCCAGGGAAGACCTCAAGGCAGAACTAGATCTCAGTGCTTTTTGTACCCTTCAGACCCCTCTTTTGATATTTATGCGCTGCTTAGTATATAATCAGGAAAAAAACCCAGAATCGCTAAGTGAATTTTTTTATACTAGCTTGTGATGTTGTCTTCTAATACACTGTAGCAAACAGGCCCAGAAGTTGGTTTTATTACTAATAGGAACAACAATATATAAGAGAAAATATAAAGAGAAAAGTAGAGTGGCAACGGCAACATGGAAAAACATCACTATTTGTGAAAGTCAGTAACAAATTATGAGATTTTTTTCCTCAAAGAATTGACATTTTAGGAAATATCAATAAGGAAGGATATGTGAAGAAACTCAAAAACTATTTGACACAAACGAAAATAATGAGCTTCCCAGGTGGCACTAGTGGTAAAGAACCCCCACTGCCAAGGTAGTAGACATGAGATGCAGGTTTGATCCCTGGGTCAGGAAGATCCCCTGGACAGCACAGCAACTCACTCCAGTACTCTTGCCTAGAGAATCCCATGGACAGAAGAGCCTGGTGGGCTACAGTCCATAGTGTTGCATAGTCAGACTGAGCACACCCACATGCACAATAAATAATGAGATAGCTTGGCTTCCCTGGTGGCTCAGAGGTTAAAGCATCTGCCTGGAATGAGGGAGACCCGGGTTCGAAATCCGGGTTGGGAAGATCCCCCGGAGAAGGAAATGGCAACCCACTCCAGTACTCTTGCCTGGAGAATCCCATGGAGGGAGGAGCCTGGTAGGCTGTAGTCCATGGGGTCGCAAAGAGTTGGACATGACTGAGCGACTTTACTTAACTTACTTTTACACTAAAGAAAATTTTCCTCTAATTCCTCAAGGTATTTTAAATATTATTAAATTGTGTGTTACTTTCCCTCTAGTCCTCAAATTAGAACATCAAACTTGGAGCCTGTGCCCCTGATGCTGTTTATAAATTTCTTAACAGTTTGCAAGGAGTCATGACTATAGTTATCTCACCTTTTAACAAGCTTACTTTACCTTTACCTGAACATATATATTTTGATATGCTTAGGTTGGAAGAATATGAATGTGATATAGTACTTTAGTATTATTTTTTTACAAGCCTCAAACATTAAAAAAAATTTTTTAAATAAGGCTACACAAAGTTCCCTAAAAATTCTTAAATTCTCAAATGGAAAACAAAGAAATTGTCAACACACAAAATGCTATCCCCATAGTTCTGTTGCTATGTAACCCCCACTTACTCGATACATCCAAAGAAAGTTAGGGATTTGCCGCACCCCCTTATCCCTCTCTTCTGCCATTCCAAATATGGGTGGCTATTCTGTGAGCTGAACTTAAAGTTACCCCATCAAAGACAGAGTGTCAGATTTTTTACTGAAAAAATACTCTTTCCTAGGAGGACCATTGTATTGATATTTCACTATAATTTTGAAAACGAGTTGTTGGAAATGTTTTATAATGTCATCAGTATCCAGAATTGTTATTTTTAGAGTTATTTTGCAAGCAATGAAGATCAATTAAATAGGCTGCCAGCGGTGGCTCTGCAGTAAAGAATCTGCCTGCCAATGCAGGAGAGGCAGGTTCTATCCCTGGGTCTAGAAGATCACCTGGAGAAAGAAATGGCAACTCAGTCCAGTGTTCTTGCCTGAGAAATCCCTTGGGCACAGGAGCCTCATGGGCTACAGTCCAGGAGGTCACAAGGAGTCATACCCAACTTAATGACTAAATAACAACAAAAAAGTCACAAAGCAAAATATTATCCAGGTTTAAGGCATAAACTGAACATTTCTCAGCACAATCTAACCCCCCAGGAGTCCACAATAACTTGCCTTCTTTTTGATCCCTGAGTTTTGCAGTACAATGTGAATTTAACAGCCACAAATCTATTAACAGTAATGCAACAAATATGTTTAGGTCAAAACAATGATTTGAACACATTTCACCTAGTAATTCCCTCTTTCCTTGTGATCAACCTGTCTGAAACTTTGCCCAATGACCAAAAAACCCTGGTATGGCATAATGTGATTTCCTATAATTATGTCACGTTTGATGCCACAGACCCTGTAAAACAGATTAACTGTGACTGAATCAGCTTTCTAAGGCCAGCTGATATGTGCATGTAAAACATGAAGCATACTCATACACTGAGAGGCAATTAAATGACCCTCAAACACTATGCCATAAATAATTTAAACCTCATAAATATCTACCTTATAAAGTAGCGATTGTTTTTCATTTGTTTCTTTAAATATCCATCATGATGACCTAAGTCATTTCAGTGCATTTTCATCTTGGGGAAACTTATAAACTTATTAGGAAAATGCTTTGGTGGCTTTTTTTTTTTGGGCTGGATAATGCCTCATTTGTTCTTTTTAAAGAGTTCTTATTTTCATAGGTTCTTGGTTGTCTTTTGGAAAGATTGATGTCTGGTGTCACTGCTAGGAAGTGCAAACTGTTCAGCCTCACTGCAACCTAGGTCCTCACCCTCTTGCTCCACAGGATACCACATACTTTGGCAGCCAGTGTTCAGAAGGGAAGTGTTTTAATGGTAATAAGTGATGCCAGTGAAACCTTTACCCCTGCGCTCAAAACTCAGTGATTGGAGCCTAAGGAACCAAATAGCGGAACTGAAGGGAATAAATGACCATGTTAGCTGAAAGGGACCAATGCTGTTTATCTAGCGAATGCTAAAAGGGATTCAAAATTTCCTCTGTCATTAAATTTTTCACCAAAATATCATCCTCAGGGTAACCTGGGAGAATCTGGATCTATTTAAGGATGCCTTGACCCTTTTCTTCCAGACGTAAGGGTTTAGTGATCAATTGTGTTAATAATAGCAATTGTCAGAGTGCTTTTTTGAAGTAATTTGCACAGTATAACATGTTCCAGTTATACCTCCACCCCTATGGAGAGTCAAGCAATAGGAGGGAACCCCTTGCACTGTAAGTAAAATAAAAAGAATTTATATAAGATGACATGAAGCAGGTGTTTGAGACACATTGAGCTCTTTAGTGGGGGAAAAAAAAAGTGCTATTCTGGAAGCAGTATGTTGAGAAGCTGTGTGATGGTGGCAAAGTCATTTAAAGTCTGCAATGTTCTCATCTCAATGAGTGAGTGAAGGTATTGTTTTTCATGAAGAACAATATGCCTACCTTTACAATACCAAGCTTAAATAGAATAGGAACTTTCCTTTGGAATAGATGAGTTGGATTCTGATTGATAGAAGTGAGTTATTCACTTGACTGCCTCAGTCAAAATTACCAAATCCAGTGAAAACAGCTAACTATATGGGGACCTCACCTACCATGTTGGTCTATTTCCATGCTTTAATCAAATTACCTAGTTCTTTGAACCATCCAATGAAATTGACATCCAGTTGTTCCAAAGCAAAACTATTAAGGAGGAAAACTCAACCTTAACAGCCATGAGTAATTTCTCCAATAGTTTAGATTGGCTTTTGTTTGTTTCTTTTAGTTTTTGCCTAGGTCACTGCCAAAACTATATCAAATATAAATATTAATAAAATTTCAATATTGCTTTTGAATTAAGAGACACCAAAAAGCAATCATAAAAGGAAGGGGTAGTAAAGACTTAAAAAATGATTCTTAAAAGCAATTGTGAGGCAAGGTGAAAGCAGTTTGAAAGAGAAATGAAGTATATACACTGAAGAGTGAAAATGTAGAGTTCTAGGCAGATATTTAACAGTGAGTTAACTCTTATTTTCTTGCTGTTTTAAAGAAGAGGAAATTGAGGAAACAACTTTTCAAGGTCACAGCTAGAAAGATGCAGAGCCAGAGTCTGAATCCAAGCCTATCTGGCCCCAGGGACCACACTTTTTCCTGAGTTCTAATGTAGGTACCTGCCCACAGCTCTGCAGGAGAGAAAACACAGTGAGTGATGTATGGTGTCTACTTTTAAACGTTTGTTGTTTAGACAGAAAGAGAAGATAAAGACTTTCATATGAAAAAGTAAATGTTATCAAAGTGTAAACCTAAACCGCTGGTGCCAGATTAGTTGTGTAAGCACTACACATAATGGCGATCAGGGAAAGACGATATAGCTGGGACTTGATTACTTAGGTTATATCCTCAGAAAAGGTTAGAGTCAAAGCTCAGCCTGAATGTTAATCATTTCTAGAAGACTGACGTTTAGCATATTAAGGAAGTAACTTTCATTTAAAATATACAGAATGCAAAATAATTGTTATAGTATGCACTTAGTCACTCAGTCTTGTCCAACTCTTTGTGACCCTCTGGACTGTAGCCCATCAGGCTCTTTGTTCATGGGATTTTTCAGGCAAGAAATACTGGAGTGGGTTGCCACTTCGTTCTCCAGGGGTTCTTCTGAACCCAGGGATCGAATCCACATGTCTTCTATCTCCTGCATTGCAGGCAGATTCTTTACCCCCTGATCCATCTGTGAAGTTCTTTTATTATAGTACGCCTTCCTTTAAAACAAACTCAAAACACAGACATTGAGATTAAGTCTATTTATGTATTTTTTTTAACTTTTATAAAGTATTACTTGGTTTAACAAAGGTAAAGTACTACTTGGTTTAGTACTTTAAAAAATCACTTTATGTGTATTTTTAGGAACTATTACTAATGTTCAAAGTGAAAAATACAAAACATAAACAATTTAATAATGTTCCATTTAGGGAAAGGAAAATGGAATTCAAACATCTTTTGTTTTAAATAAAGAAGGACCACTTAACACTTCATCACATCTTAAAAGCCCCTTTTCTCAAATTTTACAATAAAAGTTTTAAGACACAAACACTTAAATGAATTTCTGCTCAACTTTTTTTCCAATTTAATTTACATAATCATGAAGCTTAAATTTTCTTTAAAAGCCTCAGTGAAGTTTTAGTAAAACATCATAAATGATTTCTATTGGAGCAGCTAAATACTTTAAATTTCTATTTCAGTTCACTAAATTTACTGAAAATATACTTTTTCCTCAGAATTTTTGGGCTAATATTTTCAAACATCAACAAAAATATCTATGTAAGTGTATTTACTTTTCAAAAGAAAGAAAGGAACAAGTCCCCTGACAGATTTCAGAATGAATATTTACATAAATAGGGCTTGCTCAGTGGCTCTGTGAAAGAATCTGCCTGCAGCACAGGAGACCTGCAGGACACATGGTTTGATCTCTGGATGAGAAGATCCTCAGGAGAAGGAAATGGCAACCTATTCCAGTATTCTTGCATGGAAATCTCCAAGGACAGAAGAGCCTGGTGGGCCACAGTCCATGGGGTCATCAAGAATCAGACACAACTAAGTGACAAAACAATGACACATTTACATAAATGAGATTATTCATCTTCGTAGTATATTCACAATTATATACATGCACAGACACACAAATGCAAAGTGCCTGATATTATTATCAATGTCTAAAGTTATTGGATTCTATACCTTTTATAGCAATAAAATGTGACCCTAGCAATTAAATGCACATGAGCATATGCTACTCTCTTTGGTTTTACTAAAAGACCTGCTGCTAGCCAATTCACTCTTTAATACAATGTACGCATCTGAAATATTTTTAACTTATCTTGGAGAAATAGATTTAGGAATCAAAACATGAAATACTGACAAGAAAATTAAATTGTTTTATGCAATACTTTGGAAGGGGAAAAAATAAAATTTGAACTAAAATAAAAAAGTGTTCAAAAGAATATTTATTATTATGTAAACAAAAGACCTGGAGCTGACTATGACTAAAATCATCAGTTCTTTGTTGCAAAATACAAGTTCAAGTTGAAAAAAGTAGGGAAAACCACTGGGCCATTCAGAGATGACCTAAATCAAATCCCTTATGATTACATAGTTGAGGTGATGAATAGATTCAATGGAATAGATCTGGTAGACACAGAGACTGAACATCTATGGACAGAAGTTCATAACATTGTATAGGAGGTGGTGACTAAAACCATCCCCAAGAAAAGAAATGCAAGACAAAATGGTTGTCTGAGGGGGCCTTACAAATAGCTGAGAAAACAAGAGAAGTGAAAGGCAAAGGAGAAAGGGAAAGATATTCCCAACTGAATGAAGAGTTCCAGAGAATAGCAAGGAGAGATTAGAAAGTCATCCTAAGTGATCAACGCAAAGAAATAGAGGAAAACAGCAGAATAGGAAAGATCAGAGATCTCTTTAAGAAAATTGCAGATACCAAGGGAACATTTTATGCAAAGATAGGCACACAATAAAGACCAAAAATGGCAAGAAACTAACAAAAAAAGATGAGATTAAGAAAAGGAGGCAAGAATAAATAAAACTAAACAAAAAAGCTCTTAATGACTCACATAACCATGATGGTGAGGTCACTCATCTGGAGACAGATATTCTGGAGTTTGAAGTCATTAGAAAGCATTAGAAAGCTTTACTATGAACAAAGCTAATGAAGGTGATGGAATTTCAGACGAGTTACTTCAAATCCTAAAAGATGATGCTGTTAAAGTACTGCACTCATTATGCCAGCAAATTTAGAAAACAGCAGTGGCCAAACACTGGAAATGTTAAAGTTTCATTTCAATCCCCAAGAAGGGCAATGCCAAAGAACATTCAAGTTTGGTTCAGTCGCACAGTGGTGTCTGACACTTTGTGACCCCATGGACTGAAGCATGCCAGACTCCCCTGTCTATCACCAGCTCCTGAAGCTTGTACAAACTCATGTCCATCGAGTCATTGATGACATCCACCTGTCATCCCCTTCTCCTCTCACCTTCAATCTTTCCCAGCATCAGAATCCTTTCAAATGAGTAAGTTCTTCTCACCAGGTGGCCAAAGTATTGGAGTTTCAGCTTCAACATCAGTCCTTCCAATGAATATTCAGGACTGATTTCCTTTAGGATGGACTGTATGAATCTCCTTGCTGTCCAAAGGACAGCATCACAGTTCAAAAGCATCAATTCTTCACCACTCAGCTTTCTTTATGGTCCAACTCTCACATCTATACATGACTACTGGAAAACAATAGCTTTGACTAGATGGACCTTCGTTGGTAAAGTAATGTCTCTGCTTTTTAATATGCTGTCTAGGTTGGTCATAGCTTTTCTTCCAAGGAGCAAGCATCTTTAATTTCATGGCTGCAGTCACTATCTGCAGTGATTTTGGAGCCCCAGAAAATAAAGTCTGTCACTGTTTCCCCATCTATTTGCCATGAAATTATGGGACTGGAAGCTGATCTTAGTTTTTTGAATGTTGAACTTTAAGCCAGTTTTTTTCACTCTCCTTTTCCACTTTCATCAAGAGGTTCTTTAGTTCCTCTTCACTTTGTGCAATAAGGGTGGTGTCATCTGCATATTGGAGGTTATTGATATTTTTTCCATCAATCTTGATTCTAGTTTGGTCTTAATCCAATCCAGCATTTCTCATGATATAATCTGCATTTACATTAAATAAGCAAAGTAACAATACACAGCCTTGATGTACTAGTTTCCCAATTTGGAAGCCATCCGTTGTTCATGTCTGGTTCTAACTGGTGCTTCNTGAACTGTGGTGTTGGAGAAGACTCTTGAGAGTCCCTTGGACTGCAAGGAGAACCAACCAGTCCATTCTGAAGGAGATCAGCCCTGGGATTTCTTTGGAAGAATGATGCTAAAGCTGAAACTCCAGTACTTTGGCCACCTCATGCAAAGAGTTGACTCATTGGAACAGACTCTGATGCTGGGAAGGATTGGGGGCAGGAGGAGAAGGGGACGACAGAGGATGAGATGGCTGGATAGCATCACGGACTCGATGGACGTGTGTCTGAGTGAACTCCGGGAGATGGTGATAGACAGGGAGGCCTGGCGTGCTGCAATTCATGGGGTCGCAAAGAGTTGGACATGACTGAGCAACTGAACTGAACTGAACTGAAAAGACATAATTATAATTTAGTTATAATAGGATTTAAAAACTATTGCTTTTGTACCTTGTACTCTCTTTATTTCTCTCAATTTTCTTTTGTAGCTATCGCTGTTGTTTTGTTTTTTATTTCTATTTCTCTGACACTAAATATCCATGAGTCAGGGAGAAATTTCCCTATTGTGGACATGAAGAATTCTCCAGATATTTTTGAAGCCAGTAGGGAGAGATTTCCTGTTTCCCTGTGTTCAGTTTAGTTATTGTACCTTCAGCTCTGCTACTCCCAAGTGCAAGGACCTTCTATTTCACTCCAATCAAAAAGTAAGTTTCATATCTTTTCCTAAATAAAAAAATTAAGTTTTCCCAGCTGTTCTGGGGACCTGGGATCACTAATGTTGATAAGGAAAATCAACTTATCCTCTAGTTTTCAACTCCAACTATATATCCTCTTCAAATACACCTACTGATCCACGTTTTGAGACTTTCTAGGATTTTCTTATGCAGATCATCTTTATTCTTAGCTTTATAATCAGGAAGTTTGGGTTTCAGCCTTCTTGATTCCATTAATTAGTTTAACCTTGTCCATCAACTCAGCTTTCAAGATTTTGTTGCAGTGCACTCCACTTGTTGCTTGATGTTCTGGAGGTTTATACCTTTCTTTATCACTCTCTTATTGTAATTTTCATGAAGCTTTTCAAAGGAGCAGAGATGAATGCAAGTAGTCGATCAACCACGTTTAATTGGAGCTATTATCCATGATTTTGTGCTTTAAACTACTATCTGTGTGCATGCATAGCAAGTCGCTTCAGTCGTGTCCAACTCTTTACAACATTATGGACTGTATTGTAGCCCACCAGACTCCTCTGCTCATGGGATTTCCCAGGGAAGAATACTGGAGTGGTTTGCCATTCTTTCTCCAGGGGACCTTCCTGACGCACAGATCAAATCTCAGCCTCTGAGTCTCCAGTGCCTCCTGCATTGACAGATTTTTTACCACTGAGCCACCTTGGAAGCCCATCATGAAGTAAACTGAGATAAATTTACATTAAAATATTAAGAACAAGAAAGTAAAAAAAAAAAATAGAAAGGTCATATAACTCATAGGACTATTTTTATTTATTCTCTCACTTGCCTACAAAAAGCATCACTTGAATTACCAAAGTAGCTATTTTTCTGCTGTTAGCTCTTAACCAAATATTGGCACCTAAGAACACTGTCTCTCCTTCTGTGGATCAAGCCAAGCACAACTACAGCCCAGAAAAGACATCCTGTCCCTCCTTCAACAGCCAGCAGTCTCCTTTCACAGTTCCAAAGAAAAACAAGAAAAAATATTTGCAAAGATTTTTGTCTTGTACCGAAAATGAGCATTAATTAAATCATGCTTGGAAGGAAGTGCTGAGAGACTATATAAAAACGATATTGTAATGTCAAAGTGGAAAGCATTAATTCATAATGTGCAGGAGTATTTTTAGATGGTACTGACAGTTTGCGTGAAGCTTGGGAGTGGTGTGACTTGCTTTCATAGGAAAGGAATGGCCTAGCCTGGGAATTTTACTGGCAGATATCATAGCTCAAAAATGCAAACGGGATGTCTGTCTTATAAAGCAACAAGTATAATATTTTACAGTTTTTTTCATTTTATGATAGCAATCAGTTATTATACAAGAAAAAAGTTTTCTTGCTTTTCTCATTATTCACTGTATTTTTGCTAGACTGTATTAAACAGAAGACTGCATCTTATCTTGGATTTTGAACTCCGAGAGATGGTAATGAACAGGGAGGCCTGGCGTGCTGTGATTCATGGGGTCGCAAAGAGTCAGACACGACTGAGCGACTGAACTGATGGTTTGTAAAGTACTTTCACATTCATTGCACCCTTTTAATCCTTCCAACAACTGTTGAGGGTGTTATTAATATATCTTCTTTATCAAAGAAAAAATGGAAGATCAAAATGGTTTACTGCGTTGCCTAAGACTACACAACCACTAAATAATAGAATCAAGTGTGGAACCTTGAACTTCTGCTCCCAAATCCAAAGAGGACAATCCTCTCTCCCACCCTTGTGACACGTTCTTCCTTGTCTTAATTCACTTAACATGACTCAGGACTTTACAAAATGTCGGGCTACATTACGGAGTTATTTTCCATTATATGTCAGATTGAAGCACACATAATTACCATTTTTTCCAGGTCAAGAAGCAGGTGAATATCAGCATTTTACACAGTACAATCTAATAGATACAGAACCGTTGTAAAGGTATTGGATCATCTACAACACTGCTCATACATAAATGTCCTATTTTAAACCTATATCATAAAGTTTAATGATTCAAAAAAAAAAAAATCAGCTCTAGCACTATAAGCTGTGCCCACAGACACGCACTTGTTTCATCAGTTTGATTGACTTCATTAAGCCAAGGCAAATAAAATCATCCAAGGGGTTGTTTGGACTTAAAAATTTTTGTTTCTGTTTTGTAATGAATCTATCAATAAAGTTAGTTTAACAGGGGTCATGTGTGTAGAAACAACGTAAGTGGTGCAGGGAGAAAGATGCTTGTGGGCAGGGGTTCGAGGGAGTTCTCGGATGACAGAGCCCTAGTGCAGGGCCTCAGGATGCTGGGAGAGAGGGAAGAGTGGCCGTGTTCAGAATGCTCTCATTTCCTGCCCTCTCCCCAGGGAGGCATAGATATCATGAAAGGTCCTGGAATGAACTCTTCTGAATCTTAAAATAATTCATTTTCAACTTTTAAAGGATGGATAAAATTTAAGTTTGATCTTTCTTTGAAAAAGACATGATTTTCAGTCATTAAAAAAAAAAAAAAATACTGCCCAAACCATGAATAACTTGTGTTCATAGAATTTTATGATGGTTTATAAACAAAGCGTATATTTTAAGAAGCTTAAATTTTCACTCAGTTTAAACTGAAAGAGAAAAATAAGAATACAGCAAGATATCCATACATCAAGCTATTTGACCAGGCAAACTGTAACAATTACTGCTTCAGATATAGGTATTCTCCTTCATGTTAACAGATTCTATCAGAAGGGTAGTATGTTTTATAGGACATAATCAATATTGAGTTTTAAGTTATACTATGATTAAAATGTATTAGAATTGTCATTCACTGTTTCATTCATTCCTTGATTAAATTTTATTTGTTCAAATACCTAATGAGTGCTTAACATGAATATAGCAAGATTACTAGGGTACTTTGCAGTCCTGGGGATTCAACAGTAAACATGATATAATAGATACATGAGGTTTCAAAGTGGCTATGTATCCAATTTCACATTTTTTTCTAATGAAATCTGTTTGTCAAACCTTAGATACAAGTCCCCATTTTTCAATTTTTCATAGATACAATATCAATAACCACACGTTTCAGTAATGCATTCTTTATTATGAGCCTCAGGAAAGTACATTCATTATCATTTTGGAAAATATTTTATCTCATTTAAATATAAAGAAAGTGAAAGTAATAGTCACTCAGTCGAGTCCAGCTGTTTGCAACTCTGTGGAATGTAGTCCACCAGGCTCCTCTGTCCATAAAAACTCTCCAGGCAAGAATACTGGGGTGGGTTACCATTTGCTTCCTCAGGAGATCTTTACAACCCAGGGATCAAATCTAAATAGGGTTGTGTTCAATCATACTTACTATATTACCAATGTAAAGAAAGAATATTAATTTAATAAGCTCTTCAGCACAAACTGAGAAATTAAATATGGACCTAGGCTATCTGCCATTTAGAAGTAAGATTTTCGACTCACACTGACATGATTTCAAAATATGACAATAGTAAAAAAGTAGCAAACATGCATAATTAGGAACTTTTATAAGCAGCTGATCAGAAAAAGCTGGGACAAAAATAAGTTCTATTTAAAGCAGTATTTAATGTAAAATATGAAATGAAAGGAAATAATTTATAACTTCTGAATTGGAAATTAAACTGAGTTTTATTATTAACAACATAAAGGCTGTGATATATTAGTGGGTGGTTCCTTCACTGAATTATAATCGTAATGTTCTGATAATTCATACAGAAGACATTTATTGTGGGTGTAGTGTGTTTAACACAGCCAGTGTTGAAGGAGAAAGAGTCAATCCTGGCTTCAGTGGGGCCTGCTATTGAACAAAGGAAATGAAAGTTGTATAAGGTCCAGAGATGAGGTGACATCTCTAGCTAAAGCATGGGTCATCTAACAAGAAGTCGTTGCTTCAAAGTAGTTAGAAATTTCTACCCGCCTGTTAACTCTTTCATTATTACAAAGCGATATGCATAGCATTTCTTTAAAATAATTATAAATATCCCATGTAATCATAAATAAATGAGTAAATAAATATAAACCATATAATTATAAATATCCCATATTAAACCCCATGTATAAAAAATAATTTGATCACCCCATTTTCAAAAAATACATGTTAAATAACAGCTGTGGAAAACAGAATAATTCATATTTCCCCTCAGTGTTATAACTTGATCTTCACCACTTCTAAATAATAGGAACCATAATGGGTTATACTTAAGGTCATGCATAAAGAGCTTCAGTAAAAAAAAAAAACTATAGGATATGGTGATCGACTCAGATATTAGCATAACCACCAAGGACCTATTTTACCAGAGTTTCAACTTGTCTATTTCTGAGCAGTAGGGGTTTCCATTAACATTCATCAAATCCTCCTGCAGAGAAATCTGGGCTGCTGGTCTCTCTTGAATGAGCATGTCTTTTGGCACTTTGTTGATCAGACCCCTGGGAGATCAGAAGGCAAGCATACTCAGTAAATGATTCAGGATTGTAGAATTCATTTCCCTTGCCAAGAGAGGAAAATCAGGGTCTTTGGGGGGCTGAGAAGCATACATATTTACACATGTATTTACTCAAAGAAGTGTGTGCAAATTCCCAGGACTCCTAGTGAAATAAGAATACTATTTTGTGGTTATATTTGGCAAAAGGGACCAGGGATTCAATGTCATGATAGACAAATATTACAAACACTGAAGTAAATGAAAGGAGACCTTTTCTCTATTTATGCAGCACAAATGTTTCAAATAATTCATATTAGTTCTGCAAATGACCACAGATCCACAAGCTTAAGATTGAATGATATTAAGTTGGACCCAGAAGAATCTTACATTGAAAAGGTAAACATTTTTTTCAAACACAAGACACAAAATATGTGGGATAGCATAGGCCCATTTTATCACCTATATCAACCTAGAATTTTAAATTAAGATATGTTTAGAGAATATCAGAAAGCTAATTTCATTGTGCATATTCCCATTACTCCAAATAATGCCTAACATACTATATGATCTCGATAAATATCAGTTGAAATTGATGTATTATAAAATTTTTGTAAAATAAAATTATTCTATGCTAATTTATTTGATATTCTAAAAAAGATGGAAGGTTTCAAGTCTGTAAAAATTAAATGTCCTTATGTAATTGTCCCATTAAATGTTAAGTCACTGAGATTACTTATTAATCTGCTGGAAATCAATTCTACTAATGTCATGGAAGTTTTTCTTTCTGTACTGTGCAATCACTGGCAGAATCCTACTATTTCAAATAGCCAATTATGAGCTAAAATATACTAAGAAAAAAATGTTTAAAAAAAAGGCACATTTCCTGTAGCAAAATGATGCTCCTTGACTGCTGCTGCTGCTGCTAAGTTACATCAGTCGTGTCCAACTCTGTGCGACCCCATAGACGGCAGCCCACTAGGCTCCCCCATCCCTGGGATTCTCCAGGCAAGGATACTGGAGTGGGTTGCCATTTCCTTCTCCAATGCATGAAAGTGAAAAGTGAAAGTGAAGTCGCTCAGTCGTGTCTGACTCTTTGCAACTACGGAGCACTAAAAACTTAACAGGCATAACTGAATCACAGTCATTCAAATTTCAAGACATGTCGGAACCTTAGGTCCATATTAACTCTCTCAAAACTTGTCAATGTTTCTGATTCACTAACTGCAAAAGTTATAAATTTTTCTTTACAGAACTCTATCACAGGAACCAAGGATATGCTAAGCTCTATCATGTGATTGGCCAAAATGTCCCATATAAACATGTCACATATCTGATTCATAATGGTAGGATAATAGTGATTTATAAATGAATCCATGCAAAATAGGGAGAGAAAAATGAATTATTGTACAAAGCATAGTCAGTCCTGTCTCCTAAGATTCATAGAGCCAAATTTCCTAGAGGGTTGGGGAAGTTAGCAGGATAAATTGTGTTACAAGATGACAAGCTGTCAGATTCCCTGTAGAGATCTCCTGTCACAGAGTTTTACTATAAAGTGTGAATAAATTAACTGGATGGAAATACATGGGTTGTAAGATTATTATGAATTAAATAACTGGGATAAATTATAAATAAAAATTGTATTCTACTCTCTTTTACATCTCAGTCACCGGATAAAAGATTGATATGCATAGTGGGTATATAACAATCAGTACAGAGTGGATAAAACCAAAAAAAAGGGGGGGAATAAAAAATTATAAGTAAAGGCATTTTGTTGTTGTTGCTGTTAGTAAGCAGAGGCAATGCACAGAGATCTTAATAAGGAAGCATACTGGAAGCAGTGAGACCATCCCAGAAATTTATTCACTCGTTGGCAAAGTACATAATCTTACTTTACATTCCTTCTCTCCCTTTCCTACTGTAGTCCAGTAAGTTGAACTGTATTTATTTTAAAATAGTTGCTTGAAGAGAAATACCAGTGTTTCCTCTACCAACAAGCNGCTGTTAGTAAGCAGAGGCAACGCACAGAGATCTTAATAAGGAAGCATACTGGAAGCAGTGAGACCATCCCAGAAATTTGTTCACTCGTTGGCAAAGTACATAATCTTACTTTACATTCCTTCTCTCCCTTTCCCACTGTAGTCCAGTAAGTTGAACTGTATTTATTTTAAAATAGTTGCTTGAAGAGAAATACCAGTGTTTCCTCTACCAACAAGCTTCTATACCCACTTCTATTTGAAACACACACACACAAATAATAATAAAAAATTGGGTTGTCCTTAAGATTCTGTAATAGTACTTTATTTCTGTTTACTTTCAAGAGAAAAACAAGCAGTTGTTAAACATGTGATAGATTCGATACTAGAGATCCCAGGAAAAAATTAGATAGGATCCCTTCTCATTCTTAAAAAGTTTACCTGGGTATATTTTCAATGGGCTGCCTAAGCCAATGTCTCTATCTGTAAAAACTGGATAATGCAATAACCTTCTACTAGAGTTTTTATCAGGTAGAAAAGGAAGATGGGAATTCCAGATGGAGAGTAAAATAAACAGGTAAGGAAAATTTTAAGACAAACAAGAATAATTAAGTTTGTTTCAAGTGTAAAGAAATGTTACAGTAATAGAGAAATTGTAATCTGAGCAGTCAGACACAGGACTACAATAATCATTTCAAATATTTGTGACTATAAAAATAACAGCCTCTAAGTTATATTTGATTATTTTCATCTAGACTTGATGAAGCTCTCTATAAAACAAAATTGAAAAAAATCCTCAGAATATTTCATCAGCCTGACTGAAATTTAGAATATAATTTGGTATATTGAGCCATGAGAAATATTTTAACCAATGTCTTGTAATAATATGCTCCATTAATAGTCAAGGGGATTCCTTACTTGTTGACTTGAAGAAGATAAGCTAGAACTGTGATCATTTGATGAAGGTTTTCTTCATCAATTACCCAAGCAAAACTGAGATAAATGCACACTCACTAGACTTCTTTTCTGTGTGCTAGTCTGGTGGAATTGGGTTTCCCTAGTGGCTCAGATGATAAAGAATCTGCCTGCAATGCAGGAGACCCCGGGTTTGATTCCTGGGAGAAGGGAATGGCAACCCACTCCAGTATTCTTGCCTGGAGAATTCCATGGACAGAGGAGCCTGGTGGGCTACAGTCCATGGGGTCGCAAAGAGTCAGACACAACTGACTGACTAACACTGATGGAATTGGATGGAACCAGCAACTTACCAGATTTTTTAGCTCCTCCCTCCATAAAAACATGTAATTTTACTCAGAGCTACTTGGTCATTTGACATAAACAAACATAGCCCTTGTCTGTTGACTGTCTTTTAGATATTAAAAAAAATTCTAAAGCTTAAAACATAGACTTTAGCTAATCATTTTAGGCAAAATTAACTTCCTAGTGCTACATAATATCTCGGACAATAAAAAATTTCTCATAAGATTTTTTTAAACAGACAAGTCATACCCATATTCATGAATTACTAAATTTTTCTGGCAGTTTCTTTATTATTATACTTCCTTCACAACTCTTGAAAGACACTGGACAATAAAGTCTCAAAGTAGTCAGTTCATTAACCTAAGAAAAAATGTCCTCTAATATAAAAGCATTTGGCCAAATAAGCCTAGAAAAATTTAGGGTGAGGTTTGTGGTTGTTTCGGAATATCACATGATGGTGTTACTTGTACACAAGACAGCAATTATAAGCATCACACATTATGCTGTAATAATAAGCAAAGACTTTTGTTTTCTTATAAAGGGAGCACCAAGTATAATTACAAAAGAAGCAGTAACAGAACTTGCTGACCTCACGACAATAACTCTTGAACAGAAAATAATGACTTGATATTTTGTAATTAATAACATAAACTGAGACAACTTCGATAAGAAGCACAATTTGCAAGCACAGACCAAAAGTCAATGATGCATTGACACATCACTGGCTCCACAATGCCACAGCATGACAGAAAAATAGAATTTGTTTTTTAAATGTAAGCCTCTGATCATGATTTAAACGCTTGTGGAAAAGTAATAATCAAAAAAAGGCACAATGGCTAATGTCCAAATTTTACTGTGTGGCTTAGGGGTAAATGAGACAGCAGTAAATGGACATTATAATGGCACATATATATATATAATTGCATATATTGGAAAATACATGCTTCAATTTATATGAACCTCTATTCAAAAAGAACAGAAGTTATTTTCACTTTATTAATCCAAAGGAGGAATCTCCATAACCCTAAACTTTACAATTTGCTCTAAAGAATCAATTTTAGTACAGGAAATAGCCTCATATATTTAAGAGTTAATCTATGCTACTACTATTATCTACCTTTCTTTACTTAAAGCTGTGGCCTCAAGGTCACCCAAGACAAGTACAACTAATAGTTTATTACTGTAAAAACTACTCTGCACTTTAAATGAAAGTGAAGTCACTCAGTCGTGTCTGACTCTTTGGGGCCCCATGGACTGTAAACTGCCATGCCCCTCTGTCCGTGGGATTTTCCAGGCAACAGGAATTATAAATGTGTATAACAGAGCTCTGAATTCTGCATGTCTTCTCATTTTGTGTACTTGACCTGCTTTATAACCTGAAATATCCTACCTGTGCTCTTTCTGAAATCATGAAGCCAACTGCTGATGCTGCAGGCACCTACAGTCCCCACTACACACCCAGATGACCTGCAGTGGTGGCTTTTTCAGTCTTCATGTGATGGTGCACATGGACTTGTGTCTTAAATCTAGGCTTTACAAAGAACCTATAACCTTTCGCCTTGTGTATCTGATGTTGCCTTTGAAGCAAGAAGCATGGTAGGTCTGCTTGGCATCCAGGTACGCACGGAAATATATAAAGGCCTTAAAACCTCATGGACCACCTTTGAGTAATGGAAACAAGAACCGGAAGAAATAATTATTGTCCCTTCCTAACCCTGATGGACCACTTAGGGGGCTAATCGGGACTCTTGGAAGATGCAATAGGTGAAGGAGCAATTGGCTTGTCAAGAAGCTGGGCCATCTGAGTAATGTTCTCCCTTGCATTAACTATCTCTCCCTTTTAATGCCTGGCTTTCATTTTCCTCACTCCTGCTTCCCTGGGATTGTGCTTCCCAAGAAAGTGTCCAGCCAAATGGAAAAAACATACGCCTTTGCCTCAGGCTCTTTTAAGGGGAGGGGAGTGCTCACCCCATATAAGGGTTAGGAAAGGCTTCCCTGAGGAAGGCGCAACAGGCTCATTGGAGATGAAGGTCAGGAGGGTCATAGGTAGACACAGGGAGAATTGCAGCTTGCCAGTGCACAGCTCTGCTGAGGGGAGGAGCACAGTGCTTCTAAAGAAATTAAAGGTCAGTAGGGAAAACAGTATCCAAAATAACACAACTTAACACTACATACTCTGTGCTGCTCTAAGCATTTCATGGCCTTTCTCACATCTAATTTTTACAAATCTCTGAATCAAGTATCATTAGCAGTCCTATTTTATAGACGAAGAAAGGTTGAGAAAGTTTAAGGAAATTGCCCAAGTTTGTGTAAATGGAGAGGCAGCATAGAACAATTTAAGAATCCAGACTTTAGAACTAAAATACCTGCATTTGAATAACTGCTCTACTATTTGTGAACTGTGTGACTCTGAATTATCTGTGATACAATTTATTCATCTATTTAAGGGTCTAATCCTATCTTTCTCATATTATTGCTATAGAATTAAACAAGTTAATATTTGTAAGCATTTCAAACAGTTTTAAGTACTCTCAGTTTAAAAACTGTTTGATAAGTAGTCAAGTTGACTTCAAGTAAGTGCTGGGTCTAAATCCCATACTTCATAGGCACTATACTGTTTTTCACTATATTAACAGTAATAGATAGGAGAAGGCAATGGCACCCCACTCCAGTACTCTTGCCTGCAGAATCCCATGGACAGAGGAGCCTGGTAGGCTGCAGTCCATGGGGTCGCTAAGAGTCGGCCACGACTGAGCGACTTCACTTTCACTTTTTACTTTCATGCGTTGGAGAAGGAAATGGCAACCCACTCCAGTATTCTTGCCTGGAGAATCCCAGGGATGGGGGAGCCTAGTGGGCTGCTGTCTATGGGGTCGCGCAGAGTCGGACATGACTGAAGCGACTTAGCAGCAGCAGCAGCAACAGTAATAGATAAGGTTAACCAGAAAAACAGAGAGGAGAAAAATGCTTAGTAATGACTTAGCATGGTAAGTACGAAGTAAAGGTATAAAACCGTATTATTTGCTAGTGTGGACCTGTTCATTCTCAAGTACTTTTGCAGTAACACTCTCAAATATGGATCATGCAGTTTCACGGTACTGTTAAATTTAAAATATAGAACGAAGAGCGGAAGAATGTAAATCTTTTTCAGTGTAATAATCTATGGGCATTTTACAGGGAAAGCACGTTCCAGACAACAATGAAATGTTGTATCCTTACTTGCCTAATAGATGTGTTGAATTTACTATGGCTCTCCCGATTTCATGTAGACATATGAAATATATTGAGCAGGAAAAGGGGACAATGAGGGAACGTAAAGGCTTATGAAGAGCAAGGGGATTCTGTTGTTAGAGGAAAACTTGGCCAGACACATCAGGCTTAATTCATGGGAAAGGAATGGCAGCTATAATATTTGTCCTGACAATGTAAATGGTTACACTATTTTTACTTATTTGGACATAGGTGTTTCTTAAGGAAGCTTGTTTTAATTGAAGATATTGTAGTGTTCTCCCTTTACCAAAAAACAAACAATAAAAAAACAGAATCAACAGCATTTAAATATTTACAAAAGGAGTAAAACTTCACAACAGTGCATGGAAATTTAATAATAGCAGGATTCCTGAAAATATTTACACCCCAACACTGAGTCTATAATGGCTCTTGCAGGCAAATAGAAAATCCAGAATTTTACACAGGGTATTTGCACCATATTAAATAACAGGTATCTGTAGTTTTAGATATTATTTCTGAGGCTGTTATGGGATTTGTTAAATAAATCTATATTTGAATTCACTAAGTCATATTCATAATTCTATAATTTTAAGGAAATATAATTAGAGATGAATATCTTTAATTTAGCGGAGTGGTTTTATATGTTCATGCTTTATGAAGATGCTCATTGTTCACTATAAAGTACAGTCCTGAGATGCCAGGTAAGGCATTTGTCCCATTCCTGACCCCTATGAAGCCCCTGCCACCTCCCACACAAACTCAACTTCCCCTTTGACCTCAGTAAACCTAATAATCTGTTTCTCATTTGTAACTCTTCCTCTACCTCACTTAACAAGCTATTCTAACAGATCTGATCACAAACAGCTCTCCTACCCCTTCCTGACTGAATGGGTAAGCAATTTATTCAATTCTCATGTGTTTGTAGGATAACTCATCAAGAGGATAATGAATTTAAATGCTCACTCTAAATTGCTGATTCAAAATGGTGATAGCAACAATATCATCACAACTGTTACATCCACTGTCATTATTCTTACAAGTGTGGCAACACACACAATGCAAAGGTTGCCTTTACTTCTGTTTTCATCTTTGCCCTGAATTATGACAAGAACAGATATTGGTAACAAGATGTCTATGCCAAGGATATATTTTCTACAAGTACAAGAATTATTTTTTCTGAATATTCAAAGGCAAGATCATTATGTCTGAAATTTCCTATGCTGCCTAATGATTTTACTGCAGGAAAAAACGTGTAGTCCTGTGAATTGTATAATAATATATACATGTATAATATATATATGTGGGGGGGTACTAAACATAGGTAATACTTATGCATTAAATATTTATGCATACATAGAAGTGTGTATGTGCTTGTGTACAGAAATTACATATACATATAATTTACATACAAGTATATACATATGTGTATGTATGTGTGTGATATTTTTTCTATACTTAGTAAGATCATGTCTCAGAGGTATAGACTCAGATCATCCCCAAAGATATATATTTATAAGTATTTTGGGTTCCTGGGTTCAATTGCATCCTGTGTGAGGGGAGGGGGCTTTTCACACACACTGGGAAATTCTTGGTCACCAGCAGGGTGTCTGCAAAGCCAACCCAATTCTAACACCATCTATCCAGGGATGGCACCAGAGTCCATAGGTTAAGGCAGGGTTCAGCTCCACAAGAATGCTGTGTCCCACTTCAGATTACAGTGGCAAACTGAGGTAGGTGCCTGTGCTTCTACCCACCAGCTACAGACTGAACGTTCTCACGATCCTCTCCTTGGACTTCAGACGCCAGCCTCAAGTTCAAGGTGTTAGCTGTACTCATGACAACCCACACCTCTCTCCTCAGGTTCAGTTAATTTGCTAAAGTAGCTCAAAAGAACTTGGAAAAACAGTTCACTGACTAAATCAGTAAAAGGATGTTATAAAAGGATGCAACTCAGAAACAGCCAAATGGAAGAGATCCACAGGGCAAGGCATAGGGAAAGAACACAGAACTTCCTTGCCCTCCCAGAGCTCTCTATTTCTCCCCAAACCTCCACAGTATCAGCGACACAGAAGCACTCTGAACTCTCTCCTTTCAGTTTCTTTTTCCATATACAATTTATTTTTAATTATGATATATTTATACAGCATTTAAATACACATACTCGTCTCATGCAATTTAATCAGATTCATGTATTCACAATTTTTATCAAGATTTTAACTTCAGCAAAATGCCAACAATAACATGTATGCTAAACATGTAGTCTATAAAGTTTACACAAACCTATAAAATATTACATCCAAATTCATGTTTGAATTAAAATGCTATGAATTGATTTGCATGTATTAAAATATACTAGATGTATATTATCAAGCAAGCATTCTGCAAATATCCGGAATATTTTGCAAATATTCAGAATATTTTGCAAATATTATAATTTTAGATTCCTTAATATTATGAGGAAAGAAACTCATCTCTCCAAATAAAACACTGTGATTTATCTGCATTTTCAGAATTATATACTGGTTGATTTGACAGTATCATCAATGTCATCTTATTAACAGAGGTTTCATTACAAGGGTATTTAACGAATGTTGTAGATATGTAATAGCAACTGAATTCAATCTCCAGTCCCTTCTCTTCTAGAAGTTCTGGGGGTGGCCTAGAAATCCCCTAAACAGGAGCAAAGACCAAATATATATATTTCTTATTATAAAACACAATATCACAGCCTATATTTATATATCATATATATAGACACTATAAATTTATATTTTATTATTATATATGTATATGTGAGTATACTTATTTATGTATTTGCTAATATTAATTCTTATCAGCAAGAGTATATATTTAACTTGTTTTTGAAATAATGTCTGAAGCTTACACAAGTTTGTAGATTGGAGTAAAGAAGGTAGAGATGAGTGACCTTAATATTCAGGTTTTTTTATAAAACTCAATACTATTACTGCAAACTGAGGAAATCTGCTAAAATAATGACTTTCTTACTATGTTCAATATTTTTATATCAATAAAATATCACCACAATAACTGAGTAAACTAAAATTCTATTTGCCTTGAAGGCTCACTTCTGTTTCCCTTTTCTTCTCAATTTGTGTAAATGTATACTCAGAACATGGTTAGGGAGTCAATGTTTCAAATGGGAATTTATGAGTTGTTTTCTCTTTATGTTACAAAGTAAGGAAATAATAACTTGGTTTGCTTGATAAACTACTTCAGTATAAAATCATGAGGGAAGTTTTGAACACTCTCCACAGCTTCTCTTTACTCTTGGAAAGTATCCCTGGTAGTAATAGGACTCTCATTGTTATGCAAAATAATGTTTTCTTTCATCTTTTATCTACTTCTCATTTTGGAAATGAGAACTTTTAGAACTCCTTATTTTTAAACTACTTTAACATCTTTGTCTATTTGACGGGTATTTTAAAAATTTCATTATGAATGTATAGTTTATTCATCTGGTCAAAAGCTACGGAGATGAAACTTCTGATGAAATAAAACATTTGATATCACATTTGAACTGTGGTGTTAGAGAAGACTCTTGAGACTCCCTTGGACCGCAAGGAGATCCAACCAGCCCATCCTAAAGGAGATGAGTCCTGGGTGTTCATTGGAAGGACTGATGCTGAAGCTGAAACTCCAATACTTTGGCCACCTCACATGAAGAGTTGACTCACTGGAAAAGACCCTGATGCTGGGAGGGATTGGGGGCAGGAGGAGAAGGGGATGACAGAAGATGAGATGGCTGGATGGCATCACCGACGTGATAGACATGAGTTTGACTGAACTCTGGGAGTTGGTGATGCACAGGGAGGCCTGGCGTAATGCGATTCATGGGGTCACAAAGAGTCGGACATGACTGAGCAACTGAACTGAACTGAACTGAACTATCTTCATGNTGGCATCACCGACGTGATAGACATGAGTTTGACTGAACTCTGGGAGTTGGTGATGCACAGGGAGGCCTGGCGTAATGCGATTCATGGGGTCACAAAGAGTCGGACATGACTGAGCAACTGAACTGAACTGAACTGAACTATCTTCATGTACATAACTGAGGAAAGTCAGTTAATATTTTATCCATACCCATCCAACACAGATTTTTAATCAAGTAAAAGGTCATGTAAAAGCAATAATTACTACAACATCTATAAAACCAGTTTTAACAAAATGAATGGATTGTACCATTCATGATCTGACTAAACAAGAAGTCAGAGAACTCACTGACGTTCAGCCACTGGCTGAGGCAGTTACTGACTGTGTAACCCTGGATGGTCAACTGAGCTCCTCATGAATTATGGGAAGAGACAGAGCCTGAACTAGGACCAGAAGAAGGAAAAGAGATGGGCAGACTCAAGAAGTTCTTGTAGTTAATTGACAGGATGTTGTGCCTGGCTGAATATGAAAGAGAATTAAAGAGGCAACACCTTAACCTGTGAGATGGCTTTCACATGGCAAGATAGTTTATAGAGATATAAAATACCCAAGGAGAGTCTGGACGGAATAAGGTTTCATCTTGTCACGCTTAATTTTGAAGTGGCTAGAGGATATCAAAGAAATAATGTCTTGGATACACAGTTGATAATAGAAATGTAGATCTCAGGAGATAGGGGTCACATGAGGATTTGGATAACTGTAATGATCAGCACACTTGGAAAGGCATCTAGAGAAAATCGATACAATGGAAGATCTCCTTCAGGAATAGCTGACTTAATGGTAAATGGACCAAATAACAAAAACTCATTGGAAGCAGTGTTTAAGGTTTCTATTAACAACAACAAAAAAAGGAATGGTGAATGACCAGAAAGGGTAGTGAAGATGTAGGAGACTCAGAAGTGCAATGAAATGGAAGGCAGACACGCCGGAAAGAGGGAGTAGGATGGAAAGAGATCAAATAAAATAAGGTCTGGATAAATGGCATGTAATTTAATCTTTTAACTGTTATAGGAAGACTCTGGTAGAGTGTTGGAAAGATGGGACAGCTTTGAGGAGCATATTGCAAGAAATTTGAAAGTGAAGAGATATAACATTAATAGTCAAAACAGTCATATTAGCATGACTTCAGTTTTTTCAACACATTAAAATTTTTACCTATTACAGGGGCTTATAAAGCTTCCAACAGTAAGAAATAATAGACTCTATCGGTTTCTCTAATCTTACAGCTTCAGGTATCCATAATTAAGATGCTAGACTTTCACAAATTAAAATATCAATTTGAAGTCTTATTATATTAAGATGGGAATAATTCCAAATACTATAATGTGACCTAAGTGAAACTGCTCCTCTCAAACCTATGTAACACCAAAACTAAACTTTGAGTAACCTTAGATCACTTAAAAATCTTTGCTATTTTTTCACTGTTATTATTTTTGAATTTTTAATTCCCTAGGACAGAAACTGAAAGAACATAAATATTTAATCTTATATACATACAGAGCTTTTTAGAATCCTCATACATACAAATATTTATTTCAAATGCACCCTTTTTTTTTGAGGGAGTGAATGAATAGGTAACATTTCTTTTTATTACATATGGCATGCATATATTTTTATGAATAACTAAATATATTCATAATATTAGACCCAAACTGTATATATTTTAAAAGAATAACCAGATCCTTCGGGAACAAACAGCTGCCTCTGAGTAAAAATTAAGTGCTTGTGGGGATATATCTGCCCTCTGGATTTCGTGATATATTGCAACTCCAACACATTCAGATGAACACATTTCCCTAAGTGGCTTATTTATACCTCTAGACTAGTGTGCACATAAATCAGAATCATACCCAATTGTCATCATTATCATTTTCCCATTTCCTCTATAATTCTTCGTATTGATATTGCATACTGGTATGATCTCACAACTTTGCAAGCTGGAGATGAGATATTAAATACCATGACCATTAGTGGACAGAGGTAATACACTGAAGTACAGGACTTTAAACTTAATATTCTCTGACTTCATCATATTTCTAGTCATAAACTATGATACTAATAGTACCCCCCAAAAAAATAAGATAATAATTATGGGTCTACATGGAACCTCTTATGAGCTTATTCCATTCTGTATAAAAATGAGATCATGGCCCAGGATACTTCTTTCTGCTTTAATTATCAATGAATAATGTCACGATTGTCATGTCTCAGCCAAACTTGGCAGGGCATGAAGGGGAATCTTCACTCTTGAATGTTGTTTAGTAGCTTAACTATAAATGAGGATTACCGCTACACTATAGCAGCATTGTTTCAGAGACAATGTTAACTTTGTGATTAATGAGGTGATGGATGAGGCACATATGAATGTTTCCAGGTTCATTCCAGCATTTTTCTCAACTGCAACCCCAGCCAACACTGTCAGCACTAATGACAAGATGACCAGATAATGTTTCACCTGCAAGTGGGGATATTGACTGCAATTTTAGATTTCCAAAACTTCCACAAGGCACAGCTCTTATGCAAAGCCAAAAGTTTTTTCTTTTCTTTCAAAAAGCTTAAAAACAAATGGGACAGCAAATCTCTGAGGAGGAAAAGCAGCAGTTCAGTTTGCACTTTTGGAAGTCATGTAAGTATAGACTGATTAGCGGGGTGATTCAGCTGCACAGAGGCTGGAATCCAAACAAGGAATTTTGTATTAAAAAAAAANATGATCTCACATATATTGCTAAGTGAAATGCAATGTAAGCAATGTATAAAGTTATACTTAACCATAATCAAGCAATATTTGTGAAGCTAGAGAATATAATTTTGTGTATATATATATATATATATATACATATATATACACACACACATATATATGGAGAAGGAAATGGCAACCCACTCCAGTACTCTTGTCTGGAAAATCCCATGGATGGAGGAGGCTGGTAGGCTACAGTCCATAGGGTTGCAAAGAGGTGGACATGAGAGTGACTTCACCATCCCTATATACATATAGACTTCCCCAGTGGCTCAGCAGTAAAGAAACCGCCTGCAATACAGGAGACCTGGGTTTGATCCCTGTGCTGGGAAGATTCCCTGGAGAAGGAAATGGCAACCCACTCCAGTATTCTTTCCTGGGAAATCCCATGGATAGAGAAGCCTGCTGAGCGACAGTCCAGGGGGTCACAAGAGTTGGACATGATTTAGTGGCTAAACTACCACCACCATATATTTATATTGTATGTGCATAGTCATATATACACACATATATACATACATATACAAATTTCTCTCTCTCTAAAAAGAAGCATTTGACTTTTGAAATAATAATTAGTAAAAAAAAAAATTTAAGCAAATAAGAAAGGACAGAACTAGGTGTTTTTACATCTCTTATATTAAAGCAAATTCTTTCTGAATATATGCTATAGCTTTGACTTTGGATACAAATATTTTATCTAGTAAAGAAACAAGATTAAAATTTTTAAAAAACAAAGTTTAGAAATTGAAAATGATTAATAAGTGGGCTTACCTGAATACCCTGTCAATGCAATACCAAACAAACACTATATCAAGTGATTTNTACAAATATTTTATCTAGTAAAGAAACAAGATTAAAATTTTTAAAAAACAAAGTTTAGAAATTGAAAATGATTAATAAGTGGGCTTACCTGAATACCCTGTCAATGCAATACCAAACAAACACTATATCAAGTGATTTTAAACAGAATATTTTAAGCATTTATCCCTAATGTGTTATATCCAAATGATAATAAAAGCCATAAAGTAATCTAAAACTACATTAAGTCACCTGGTTTTTAAAGAGAGTAGGATACAGTAGATAAGTAATTACATTACTTATACTAGGTAACAAAAATTTTAAGTGAAAAAGATTTTTTAAATTCAAGAAGCAAAACCTTACAATATTTATTTTCATTTGCAAGTATTAGTATAAATTCACATGTTCCTGTGCTACTTTTTATTTTGATATTATACTAACCTTACAGGAAAGTTTCAAGTGTAGTGTAAAGAAACTCCACAAACTCTTTCTAATTTATAATATTTCTTTTTTTAAAGAAAGAAAAGTATTTCATAGCTCTGTTTATTAAAATGGCCTCTAAGTAGTGACAATCTCCTTGAAACAAACATCACAACACCTGGACTGCAAATTCTATCTACTGTCTACCTTAAATGAAATGAAAATTCTTCGGAAAAATAACCACCTCCAGATGTGGGTCATAAAATCTACACAATGAACCTAGGTCAGCTTATCTTGCCTGAAAGCAAAAGGTTATCAAAAACTATTAAGGCCATATTAAAAGGTCATAGAGGTACTCCAGCATGAACACAAGTGCTGTCTCTCTAAGATTTAAAACAGCAGATATAGTTTTGAAAGCTCATAAAGGCAGAATGTTGTTATCATATTCCAAAAGATAGCTATGCTCATGGATCATCTTTGCTAGTCTGTGAATTTCATGAATATGAAATTTCACAGGCCTTTCCTGAACTAAGTAACCAGCTAGTTAACTAACTAAATATATAGTAAAGGGAAACTTTTCTTTGGAATTATCTAATGCAGGAGAAATAATATACTTAGAAAATTGCCATTTAACAAGTCTTGATGAGATCATGAATTAAGAAAGTCCTGAAAAAGAAAAAAAAAAAGAAGAAGTCCTGTCAGAGTGTTATAATCCCTGGATTGATAGCTGATGCGGACCTTCATAATGGATAGATCAACCTGAAACCAGAGGTGATATGTTAACCTAAGTGTCTATATCACCATCTTGGAAGTATCTTTGTCCTTTTCAACTTAAACCTAATCAATTCTAACTAGGGCTTTCATGAAATATTAGAGTGAAAGAAAATAAAGGTTAAATGGTATCAAGAGAATTAAATGTGGGGAAATCTTGGAAAATAAGATGCTTTCTATAAAAAAAAAAATGGCAAGAAAAAGGGTAGATGGCTATAACGATTTCTGGCTTCCTTTGTTGGCTCCGATGGTAAACATTTGATGTCAATGCACTGTTTGAACTTCTCTGTGTCTCCATGTCTCTGAGTCTCTTGCACTGGCAGGCAGATTCTTTACTAGCTGAGCCACCTTATTTAGATACTAACAGACACAAACTGTTCACTAGATGCTGTCTACAGAATTATGAAAAATTATGCCACATGATAACGGCATTGTTATTATTTTTTTTAAGTGTTTTTATAGGGTAAACTGAACTATTCATAGGTTAAATACATTGTTTTGAATTATTTTTATGTTTTAGGCAAAAATGTATGTAATTTGTGATGGATAAAATAACAAGGCTGCATGTTAATAGCTTTGTAACTGGGTAAGGAATACCTTAGTGTTTAATGTACATTTGAAATTTCCATAAAAATTTAAATAATAATAATAAAGTATGTGACTAAAGGCTTACCAGGTGGCACAGTGGTAAAAAATCTGTCTGCCATTGCAGGAGAAGCAAGAGACTCTAACTTGATCCATGGGTGGGGAAGATGCTGTGAAGTAGGAAATGGCAACCCAGTCTGGTATTCTCACCTGGGAAATCCCATGGACAGAGGAGACTGCAGGGATACAGTTCATGGGGTCCCAAAGAGTCTCACACCACTGAGAGACGGACACACACACACACACACACGTGACAAAATGACTCAATCACTGCAATGATTGGTTTTAGGTCAAATCACATCAGTACACAAGAACTTCACTACTGCATTCAGCAGAGGAAGGAGATGAAATAAAGGGGAACACCATGACAAGAGCATTAAGTGATGGACCTGTGATGATAGTAGGGAAAGAGTACCAGTGGATATGAGGTTTTAAAATGAAGAACAGTAATTTTAAGTTTGATAGGAAGGTGAGTGTAATTGAACAAAAAAGTGGAAAACATAAAAGGAGGACAGGAAATCTCTGTGAAAAGCAGAGTCCATTAAAATATAATAATCCAAGAGTCAATAATCCCAAGGGAAAATACCAAAATGAACTGCAGAGGAATCTAACTGATGTCCAGGAGCTTTCCCGTTAGGGTTGTTAAATTAACTCTATAGTTAATTAATAGTGCAACTTCACTGTGCATTTAAAATAAATGTTACCGAAACTACCCAGCAAGTATAAATAAAAAGAACAACTGGGAGGCAGAAAGGTTTTTCCAGTCTCCCAGTTCACAAACCTAAGCACAAATCTCAGATTTTGGACAATAGATGAATCCATTTATCCTCTCTGGTCATGCATTTTCTCACCTTCTAAATGAGGCTTTTATGTCAAATGATACCTTGAGTGCTCTAGAACTGACATTCTGTAATTATTCACAGATGACTCAAATTTCTTTCTTTTTTCCCTAACTTTCCAAAATTCCCTGATCCCTCACAAGTTTTCAGATCAGAGGAGATCAACTGTATGCAGCCCTGCCTGCGCCCCTCCTCTCTCATTTCTAGACATTCTTTCACTACCCAGCCCTGCCCAGCCCCCTACACACACACCTCCTGGCAGCCCGCGTGCGTGTCAGAGACTGGATGCCAGGAAGTAATTTATAATCATATATACCACTGCTGTCACCTCAGACAGGGAGACGATTTATAATAAACAATGGACCTCTTACAATTATCAAAGCAGTGGTCCTCAGCTCACAGGGTCAGTTCTCTAGAGAGACACTGATGGTTTCAAGGGCCTGGCTAATGTCTGCATCCTGTGTTGCCTCCTCATGTAGTTCCCTCTCATCTCTTCTCCTGGATTCTGTAAGGGCCACCCTAGAAAACGCCAGGACAAATCATTCTAAGGAATAAACGATAAACTGCAGAAAGGAAGACTTCAGTTTGGCTACTAAGATGAAAAATAATGCCTGAGGTAAGTATACGTTGCTGCTGCTAACTCGCTTCAGTCATGTCCGACCCTGTGTGACCCTATAGACGGCAGCCCCCAAGGCTCCCCCATCCCTGGGATTCTCCAGGCAAGACCACTGGAGTGGGTTGCCATTTCCTTCTCCAATGCATGAAAGTGAAAAGTGAAAGTGAAGTCACTCAGTCGTGTCCAACTCTTGGCGACCTCGTGGACTGCAGCCCACCAGGCTCCTCCATCCATGGGATTTGCCAGGAAAGAGAGGACTGGAGTGGATTGCCATCGCCTTCTCTGAAGTATACGTTAGGTAGAAACAAAAAAGTGGAGAGTAAATGAGACTTATTTCACTTAGTCTCCAGTGGACAATGTAAGTGTGATAGAAACAAGAATATGGAATTTGATGACTGAAGGTTGCTGTGACAATTCCATCATGGTATTGGACTTCTGCTAGGAAGAGAGGTTTAACTTTAGGCACAGAGAATAACACACACACCTTCCCTCACACACCTTCCTTTACCTGTCCCCACCACTGCCCTAAGCCAACATCATTGGTGGCATTTTTTGAATTGAAGCAGTGATTCAGAAAAGAAAGACAAATCAGAGTCAAACTGACCCATGACTTCTAAGTCATCCAGTTATTCTCTGAATTTATTTATTCATTCGGTTCTTTGAGGCATGTTTGCTAATCTGGGATAGAGGTTATCATCAAACAAATTGCCAGTGTTAAACATTTGCTGCTCCCAATCACCTAGATAAGGAGGTGTTTTATTATCATACTTTTACAGTGGTAAATATACTAGGATAAAAATCATTAAATAAATCATCGTTTTGCATCCACTTGCTAAATGACAGAGCAGTGAGTTGGCACCAGTTTGCCTCTTCTATGTAGTATTTATTGATTGAACAATTAATGTATTTTTCCAGAATGGTATCACTCAAATATTGCATTGAATATCATTGAAATAGACTTAAAATTACAATAAAAGCTTTTTTGACTTGTACAATATGAACCATGGTATGGAAGAAATATAAACATTGATTAGTATTTTCTGACAATATTACAAAACATTTCTCTAAAAGCAATGATAGGAAGTAAATCCTATTTCTTGCCCCCATTTCAAAAAATTGATAAAAAATATTACATTTATATAATAAGTAAAATAAGCTTCTATATTTCAGAAGATGTCTCTGTGTAGTTTTAAAATTCATTCTTTCCTCTTCACTTATCCCCAAAGCAATCATAAATTGGGCAATCCCACTCAATTTATGTAAAAGCCCTCCCATTCTTTTGGAAGAAATGTAGACATCTATCTGAATACCAGTAGAGGGAGTGGAGAGCTCTAAGGAGACATTTTTTGATGGAATATAAGGAAATATTTTAAAAGGCAACAATGTTTTTCTGACCCAGCACATCAATTGCAAAACACATGCTTTTAATGCATGGATTCTATTGTAAACATCCTATCTTCTCCTTCTACCTTCAGTTGAATGAATCAAAATTTACAGCTTGAAAGTTTATAATGATAAATGTGAGGGGGAAAAAAATTAGTGCCACTACTTTCCAAAAACATTTGATATGTTCCAATTCTGGGCTTTTCTGATGGTTTCTACAGCACCATGTGTTAAGAAGAAAGGCTTTAATCTGTAAAGATGAATTTCAACCTCAAAACCCCCACTGGTTTTAATGGGAGTGACACAGCTAACATGTCACAACAGACTTTGGAAAGGTACCCCTGAGTGTCCAATTATTTTAAGTGCTTTTCCTATTCACTGTCGCTCAATTGATCACAGTGGATTTATTTGGCAATAACATTCTTCTGACATGAACTTCCGGAGGAATTGCTCCATAATTCAGCCTGAGTTAATGCTGCCTTAGAAATTAAGTGTTTCCGTAAGTTTTAAATAGATAACAGTACTTTCTAACAACTACATTCTTGGATACAAGCTTATTACTCATACAGGGTTAAAAAAAAATCTGGCAAGAAAGATTTTTCCTTTCTAGCTAAAATGGAAAAAAAATTTTTAAAAGGTTAAGAGAAAACATCCTGTCATAGGTTCCAGAAAAAATATCCCCAACCAGGAACTGGAGATTCAATTATTTTCTAATATGCCTCAACAAATGTAAAACACTCAGTTCAATATTCATCTTTTTTTTAATTATTGTTTTTAGTATTATTAGTACACACTTCTCCATCTTTGATGTGTTTTTCTAGGATTATTATGTGCCGTAAGTCTTCAATTTTATAATGTCAATGCTAATATCATGTTTCTTATAAAGATGCATTAATCCAGTTAGCCAAGTATGATCTCCAGTAAGTACAGACTTATAGCTCTGGGTTTATCCATGCTTCAGTCAAATTTCCTATTGCTAAATTTCTACCTTTACTATGTAACAGTGAAAATACAAATGCGTGGAATATTTTCATTCTACTTAAAATACAAATGAATGGAATATCTTCATTCTACTTAAAATAAGAGAGACAGTGTCTATTTAAAATAACAGGAGAAAGGGGTGTTTGTTTTTCCTTCAAAGCAGTATAGATGATGGATCATACAATCAAGCTAGAGTGAGGCACAGACCTAGTATTCATAGATGATAATATAAAGCTAACAAGTGTCTGTCTGGTTGAAAGACAGTCAATAGTTTAACAAAATTTATAGGTATCTGTGCTAACTCAAGTCTACAGCTAAAACTACTCTCTGCCACTTCAACCAAGGAGGTAGATATTTCCATATAATCCAAATGCCAGCAAGGACTGTGACATTCTTCTTTCTAATAGTTTCTTGTGTTAATAAAGTAAAACAAGCATAGGGTATCTATGTGTTACAGAGTTGTAAGAAGTCTTGAATTTTTACTTTTCAAGACAAAGAGAAGTTGATATGAACATAATAAAAATGAATGCTTCTTTTAAAATTAATTGATATTAAATCTCCATGCATTTGAAACTTTAAAACATTTTGTTTAATTCCTATCTCTTTAGAATTTTGGAAATATTTTCCTTCTTTAAATTATTAATAACAGAGTAAGTCTAAAATGTTCAAACAGACTTTGTTTTTAAAGAAGAAGAGTAAAACAAAAAATGACTATCAGATGAGTACTCTGATGATTTTTAAAGCTTAATAGTTTCAGCATGATTTAAAATTCAGTATTTAAAAATGAAGTGTCCATCAAGTTGCCAACATCTCAACTACCACAATGGCAAATTTAGAAAAGGTCAGGAAAACACAATTTTAATCTTATAAAGATCAAAGCTACCTAGAAGGAACACGCATTTTTCACTTGAATGATGATTTGTCTGATTTAAGTTAAATTCAAGTAAAGTCAAATTTCTAAATTTACATGGAAACACAGTTTGTGCTCAGTAACTTGAATTCTTCTCCAGGCCTCTGAAGATGAACCAGTGGAGTCCTAGTAACCAAGTATTTACTATATGCCAGGAACTACATATAAATGACATAAGGGTAGTTAATTACTATTACTTTCTTCTTATAAATGAGGAAACTGAGACAAAAAGAAGTTAATACACTGGCCCAAGTTGCAGAAATTTTAAATGATAGAGCTGAGATTCAAATGCCAGGAGTCAGATTCCAGAGTCTGTGCTCAGAACCAGTGCCACACTTGCCCTCTAGGACAGCATTTTTATGACCTGCTGTGCTCCGTGGCCATATGTCTGCATTCTAGCCATCTGCATTACTCCCTGGGCATTGATAGATAACTCCAGCATACTGTGTTTCTGCCTGCTTTTGTTCTGAACCTTAGTTCAACCTTAGTGAACTTGTGGAAAAAAACAAAAAATAAAGACAAGTTTCTCAAATAATATTTGGCACAAATATTGTATGTGAAGGATGTTAATATGTCTGCATATTAATTTTAATACTACTGCAGGTATAGAAACTGTTACAGAGTATCAGAAATGGGAAATTCATATAAGAAAGGAGAGTAAATAGAGACAGATCTCAGAAAGCATGAGGTGCTACTGTCTATATATGTGTAGTGCATATATAATAAAAACATATGTAATATGTATGAAATATATATATATTGAAATTTNGTATAGAAACTGTTACAGAATATCAGAAATGGGAAATTCATATAAGAAAGGAGAGTAAATAGAGACAGATCTCAGAAAGCACGAGGTGCTACTGTCTATATATGTGTAGTGCATATATAACAAAAACATATGTAATATGTATGAAATATATATATATTGAAATTTCAGAAACATAACAAAAGAGAGAGTGCTAGTGCTATGAAGTTTCAAGACCTATAGTAGCACACCCTTTCTCCTAAACTTACGGAAAACTAAACTCCCCTAAGATGAGTAAAAGGATCTTGGTCTCACATACCAGAGATTAGATTTGGTCACTAAAGAAGGAAAGGAAATCAAATTTCTGTCAAGTTTATTAAAAATAATTTTTTATTTTTAAAAAAGGAAATGAGAAAGGAATAACATATTTAAGATACTTAAGGAAAGAAAATGGGAGCCAAGGATTTTATATGCAGCTAAACTGGCTTCCAAGTAGGAAAGCCAAGGACAAGCTGTTATCAACATACAAAAAGTCAAGAAATATTGTTCCCAGAGGAATATACTGAAGAACAAACTTCACAAAACCATAATGAATGGAGAGACATTGATAAAAGGGTCAGTTGCAAGGATCTCAGTGCTAATCTTATGAAAAGAGAGAAAACAAAACAGTATGCTCCTCTTGAAAGAAGAAAATATCATTTATAAGGTGATCTTTTCCTCACAAATCAAACTTGAATCTTACCCAGATCCTACCAATAATTCACAGGAATCACAGAAGACAGTATGTTAAGCTATACTGCTGCTGCTGCTGCTGCTAAGTCACTTCAGTCGTGTCCGACTCTGTGTGACCTCATAGACACAGACACTACAATCTGCAAAACCCAAATAGGTGTACATATGGGGAAAAAAGAGTACAATTCCTTCAACAAATAAATTACAAGGAAAAAAAAAGAAAATGAAAGTGAAATTTATAATTAAAAGATATTTAACAAATTAAGCAACCATTGCAATAAAGGAGTTTATTGCCCTCCTTATGAAAAAACTAAGCTGCAAAATGTTTATATTTATGAGACAATGAGAAATTCGAACACTGAATGGATAGCACATGACATGAAGCAATTCTTTTTTAACCATTTGTATACATGACATTGGTCAGGTAAATATATAAAAGAAGGAAAAATGGCTTATTCTCCAGATAGTAAACTAAATCATTAACAGGTCAAATAAATGCACAAATGCAGTGTTTGAGTCTTGCTCAATCCTAACTTGGATGGATATGGATGTGAAAGCAGTAGAATCAGTCATGGGCTGATGGCTGTTGAGTGGATGATGGATCCTAGGTGACTATTTTTGTCTGCGTTAAAAATTCACCACAGTAAAAATTAAAATGGAAATGAAATAAAGACTCCAACAAACAAAAGTTAGGAGAAGTCATTACCTAGAGATCTGTGTTATATAAAAGTGAGTGAGTGAAAGTCACTAAGGCGTGTCCAACTNTTTGTCTGCATTAAAAATTCACCATAGTTAAAATTAAAATGGAAATGAAATAAAGACTCTTTCCAACAAACAAAAGTTAGGAGAAGTCATTACCTAGAGATCTGTGTTATATAAAAGTGAGTGAGTGAAAGTCACTAAGGCGTGTCCAACTCTTTGTGACCCCATGGACTATATAGCCTGCTAGGCTCCTCTGTCCATGGAGTTCCCCAGGCAAGAATACTGGAGTGGGTTGCCATTCCCTTCTCCAAGGGATTTTCCCAACCCGGGGATGGAACTCAGGTCTCCCACACTGCAGGCGGATTCTTTACTGTCTGAGCCACTGGGAAGCCCCAGTGTTATATAAAACTAGCACTATAAAAGGGGTTTGCAGGAAGAAAAATTATTCAGATGAGTACACACACTAATACAGGAAGGAAATAAAGTCCTTGGAAAAGCCAAATAAGTGAGTAAATCTAAATGAACACTCACTGTGTGAGACAATAGATGTTCTGTGGAGTTGAAATACATAGAAATTAATATACCTGACAGAAATTGAACCAAAGATAGAAGAAGGATTAATGGAACGATTCTGTGATCCTCGCATTGTCCAGGAAGTAGTAAAAGCAATAATTTACAACCAGCTGTAATGAATCAAAGATGCAGGTTGCCATCTGTAGAGCAACCGCCTCTTTGCTTGGGAAGATTAAAGACTATAGTGGTTTATTTATTTGTTTATTTTTATAAACAGTGGAACTATTGAAATGCATTTGTTTGCAGCAGCTGCTCCATGCAATAAAAATCCTCTTTTGTCTTGCTTACACACCCCACTAGGAAATGAGTGATAAACATATGTTGGGAACTAAATATGGATGAAGAGATAAAGAACATGACAACAAGACTGAACTCAACAGGCTCCACAAGTGAAGAGACACAAACACCAAGGAAAGCCCACCAACAAGAATGCCAACACAAGACACAGTTGTGCACATCAAACTCAACAACAGATTATCCCCCCTCTTCACTCCTCACCCATGCTAACCTTGACCGAGTGTGGAAAAGCATGTGGAAAGAGAACAAATGAAATGTAGCCATATTTTTGGCATATTTCTGTTTTTTATGTCACGTAAATAATAATGTTTGAAAATTTAATATAGTGATATATCTTAATACATTCCATTCAAGTAAATGCAATTAGATATAGGAAACACCTTCTAGATAATTCAGCTTCTCTTAAGGAATAGGGATGAATTACATAAAGAAACAATCAATCATGCTAAAAATTGACCTAGCAATCTTGCTTCTATGGGAGTTACAGAAGTTCTGCTTNCACACACACAAACATATATAGTATATATATGTATAACTGAATCACTTTGCTGCATAGCAAAAATTAACACACCACTGTAAATCAAGTATACTTCAAGAAAATAAATTGAAAAATAAAACCACAAAAAAATAAAACAAAGGCTGTGAAAAGAGACAAAGAAGGACACTACATAATGATCAAAGGATCAATCCTAGAAGATATAACAATTATAAATATACATGCACCCAACATAGGAGCACCGCAATATGTAAGACAAATGCTAACAAGTATGAAAGGGGAAATTAACAATAACACAATAAGAGTGGGAGACTTTAATACCCCACTAACACCTATGGATAGATTAACTAAACAGAAACTTAACAAGGAAACACAAACTTCAAGTGATACAATAGACCAGTTAGATCTAACTGATATCTATAGGACATTTCACCTCAATACAATGAATTTCACCATTTTCCCAAGCGCACACAGAATCGTCTCCAGGATAGATCTCACATCTGGGCCATAAATATAGCTTTGGTAAATTAAAAAAAAAATGAAATCATTCCAAGCATCTTTTCTGACCACAATGCAGTAAGATTAGATCTCAATTACAGGAGAAAAACTATTAAAAATTCCAACAAATGGAGGCTGAAGAACACGCTGCTGAATAACCAACAAATCACAGAAGTAATCAAAAAAGAAATCAAAATATGCATAGAAACAAATGAAAACACAACAACCCAAAACCTGTGGGACACTGTAAAAGTAGTGCTAAGGGAAGGTTCATAGCAATACAGGCATATCTTTAGAAACAAGACAAAAGTCAAATAAATAACCTAACTCTACACCTAAAGCAACTAGAAAAGGAAGAAATGAAGAACCCCACGGTTACTAGAAGGAGAGAAATCTTAAAAATTACGGNATAACCTCAGATATGCAGATGACACCACCCTTATGGCAGAAAGTGAAGAGGAACTAAAAAGCTTCTTGATGAAAGTGAAAGAGGAGAGTGAAAAAGTTGGCTTAAAGCTCAACATTCAGAAAATGAAGATCATGGCATCTAGTCCTATCACTTCATGGGAAATAGATGGGGAAACAGTGGAAACAGTGTCAGTTTTTATTTTGGGGGGCTCCAAAATCACTGCAGATGGTGACTGCAGCCATGAAATTAAAAGACGCTTACTCCTTGGAAGGAAAGTTATGACCAACCTAGATAGCATATTCAAAAGCAGAGACATTACTGTGCCAACAAAAGTCCATCTAGTCAAGGCTATGGTTTTTCCAGTGGTCATGGACGCGAGAGTTGGACTGTGAAGAAGGCTGAGTGCCGAAGAATTGATGCTTTTGAACTGTGGTGTTGGAGAAGACTCTTGAGAGTCCCTTGGACTGCAAGCAGATCCAACCAGTCCATTGTGAAGGAGATCAACTCTGGGATTTTTTAGTCTTATATAAACATTCTCCTTGATTTCCATTTGAAAGTCTAACAAATACCTGAACTTCAACATGTCCAAAATGGAACTCATGAATTTCTGGCTCACTAAATCTACTAACTCTGTTTCTCGCAACTAGAGGATCAGAAGTAAAAATATATTCATTTTTTTATTATCATGAAAATCACATTCCTTTAAATTATTTTTAAAATGTGTGTATTATTTGGTTTAAATAATCTCTTAAGCCAAACAATTCAAGACTGAAAGACATAAGGGAAGGTATTATTTTAACTTTTTTTAAAAAAGATAAAGTGTAAATGCAGAGTAGTACAATGAATAGTACTCATCTAGAATATTAATTCAGAAAGCATTTGTATGTATTTGATGCTGAAATTTTTAAAACGAGTAAGACAAGATCCCTGCTCTGACCATCACACATTCCTTTACCATAAAGCGATAGAACGTAAGTTTCATCCTTAGAACTAGTTGTTTAGAGCACCCTGCTAAGAAAGATTCTGAGATTGTATGCTATGAGTGAGACAGAGCAAAACAATCAATTAGCACAATCTCTTACAGTCTGGAATTCTGGAATTCCTAGAATAATGATCACATACTTACTGTGTATATACATACATATACACACACATACACTGTGGTACACATACATACACTGTGTCTGCCAGTCATCAAACACATAATTATTTCATTCAGCCTCAAAGCATTTTGAGAGGTATATAATATTAATACCTATTTTACAAACAATAGAGACTCAGAAAAACCGAGTAATGTGTACCAGCTCATAGTAATTAACAAATGATGGAGTTAGGATTTGAAATCATGTCAATCTGATCTAAAAAGCCTTCTCACATGAAAAAATAGAAATCTAAAAAATGACACAAATGAACTTATTTACAAAACAGACTCACAGATATAGAAAACAAATTATGGTTACCAAAGGGGAAAGGGAGGTGAAGGGATAAACTAGGAGCTTGGGATTAGCAAATATAAACTATCAAATATAAGAAAGATAAACAAAGTCCTATGGTATACCACAGGGAACTATATTCAATATCTTACACAAAACTGTAATAGGAAAGAATCTGAAAAGGAATATAGATATAAACGCATGTATGTGTATAACTGAATCATTTTACTGTATACCAGAATCTAACACAACATTGTAAATCAATTATACTTCAATTAAAAAACAAATAAATAAATAACCTCTCCTCTTATCCTCTGCATGAAACTCTGAAAATGAAGGGCACCTGAAAACTAAGAAAGCACATTAATGAATGTCTTAAAAGAGACATCCTTTTAAGAATGAAAAACATATGAAATGTAAATGTGTACGAAATGTAAAAGCATATGAAAATGCTTTTACATCTTGATAAAAGAACTGCCATTTGCATTGTTACTTAATGTCCTTAAGGAAAGAAAAGGAATGGTTTCATTGGTATATTTCATGAGAATAACTAAATTAACCCTTCCATCCAACATCTCTCCCTTATAGTGTTTAGAGGTGATTAAAGTGTAGATGCTTTGCCAGAGACAGGTCCACATTTGGGCAGCTTGCTCAGTCCCTGCTCTCACCTCTGCACGCAAACACAAGTAAGGGAAGTGGGGAGGTGAAATCTCCCTTGGTCTGGGGGGCTGTTTTGGGAGAGGAAAGGCACTGATGGACTCTGTGAGGCTGGAACACCTTCTCCAGAGTTTGACTCCTTTCTGTATTCCCCCCTCTTCTTCCTCCCACCAGCTGTCCATAGCAGGAGGAGGCTAAACCTCAAGGAAAGTAGCTCCTCCCTTGGAAGCATTTACAAAGGATGAAAAGGAAGTGCTGTGATTTTTTAAATTTCTTTTCTGATGTGAGGAGTCACTCTCTGTCTGCTTATGCTCTGAGATGACTACAAGGTTNGCAGGAGGAGGCTAAACCTCAAAGAAAGTAGCTCCTCCCTTGGAAGCATTTACAAAGGATGAAAAGGAAGTGCTGTGACTTTTTAAATTTCTTTTCTGATGTGAGGAGTCACTCTCTGTCTGCTTATGCTCTGAGATGACTACAAGGTTTCACCCTGGTCCAAGTCTCTAGTGAATTTTCACGGACATATTTCACGTTATTGAAAGTTGCCTATTTCATTTCCAATCAAAGCAAGTTATCTAAAGCAAGTTATCAAAGTTCTACTTTGGATGTCATTGTTCTGTCCGAAACTACATGCAATTTAGGGACACAGGGAACCTAGATTGCTTCTTTCTTCTCCCTAGTTGTGGGTTGGAACTCAGCCAAAGATGTGTCAGCTTCAAATCCCAGAGCCCTTTAAAATTTCAAATTCAGATATGTTTTGTTGTCATTCCCATGGATGTCTGTTTGGCTTCTAAGAAGCACGTGATGCACAGTAACCATGTAGAGCAAAAATAATATTTTGGGGTGTATAAATGAATATTTGATTGAGGGCAACACTATCCTAGTGTGTGCATGCTCAGTCATGTCTGACTCTGCAACCCCATGGAATGTAGCCTGCCAGGCTCCTCTGTGCATGGAGTTTCTCCAGGCAAGAATGCTGGAACGGGTTGCCATTTCCTCCTTCCAGCAGATCTCGTTCCAATCCAGAGATAGAACCCGCGTCTCTTGCGTCTGCTGCATTGGCAGGCCGATTCTTTACCACTGAGCCCCCTGAAAGCCCCTATTGTACATGTGAACAATAGCTTTCTCATGTAGAAAATACTCCGGTTTTTATACCATGTATTTTAAGATATTATTCATACAAGTTCATAGGAGAATTAAGAAATATACCACTAAAGAATGACATTGTTCTGTAGGATTTAGAAGCAATGGAGTAATTTTGTTATTTGTCTTTAACAGTTTGCCTTAGCCCGAAGTAACTCAGAATATTTTGCCAGGTGTTTGTGAAGATACTTAGTATTGTCTAAGAAAGAAGCGCAAGAAATCTGTAGGTATAGATAAGAAAAGAATAAAAAAGGAGTCTATTTTAATCTTGGTTGTTGTTTAGTCACTAAGTTGTGTCCAACTCTTTTGTGACACCATGGACTGCAGGGTCCTCTATCCATGGGATTTCCCAGCTAAGAATACTGGAATGGGTTGCCATTCCTTCTTCAGGAGATCTTCTAGGCCCAAGGATCGAACCCACATCAATAGCATTGGCAGGTGGGTTCTTTATGACTGACCAAGAAGGAATCCCTCTACTTTTACAGTAAAAACATATTCATCAAAAATGTACAACCACAAATTAAAGATAATAAAACAAGAATGATCATATTTTAATTTCTTATTTAATTCAATCCAGCAATGGCAACTCACTCCAGTACTCTTGCCTAGAAAATCCCATGGACGGAAGAGCCTGCAGTCCATGGGGTCGCGAAGAGTCGGACACGACTAAACGACTTCACTTTCACTTTTCACTTTCATGCATTAGAGACGGAAATGGCAACCCACTCCAGTGTTCTTGCCTGGAGAATCCCAGGGATGGTGGAGCCTGATGGGCTGCTGTCTATGGGGTTGCACAGAATAAGACACAACTGAAACGACTTAGCAGCAGCAGCAGCAGCAGTATGATCTTTTTTGATCTGGTTTTACTTATATAAGGACTTTTTTAAGCACTGCTAAATAGTGTAGTGGAGAAGGCAACGGCACCCCACTCCAGCACTCTTGACTGGAAAATCCCATGGACAAAGGAGCCTGGTAGGCTGCAGTCTGGCGGTCTCAAAGAGTCGGACACGACTGAACAACTTCACTTTCACTTTTCACTTTCATGCATTGGAGAAGAAAACGGCCACCCACTCCAGTGTTCTTGCCTGGAGAATCCCAGGGATGGTGGAGCCTGGTGGACTGCCATCTATGCGGTCGCACAGAGTCGGACACGACTGAACGACTTAGCAGCAGCAGCAGCAACATTAACCCACAAAAAGCATCACAGCAATCAATCAGCTAACAATGTGCTCAAGGCTTGACAGGACAACACAATGAGTGTAATACTAATTCAAATTGCATAAGGACAGAAAGAAAGTGAGCCCTGCTGTATTCTATTGGAGGTTAATTCTCATTTTCTATAAATTTTTTGACACTTCAACAACAAAGTAACTAGATTTTCTTTCCTACCAATGTAACTGAGGATTTTAAATACACCAACAACAAAGTAGATTGGACAGATGATGATATTAGTATATGTCTTATTTAATTAAAATTAATTTTAAAAATATAGCCTGTGGGAAACTGTTGTATAGGCACAGGGAGCTCAACCCGGTGCTCTGTGACAACCTAGAGGGGTGGGAAGAGGTTGGGGGAGAGGGTGGAGGTTCAAGAGAGAGGGGACATAGGCATATTTTGACCAATTCACATTGCTGTATGGCAGAAACCAGCACAACATTGAAAAGCAGTTATCCTCCAATTAAAAATACATTTAAAAAATAATTTTATTAAGAGCTTAGAGTAATGACAAACTAAGAGACTCTGATCAATGACTTAGGTCAAAATATCCAGGCTGTGGCATGTCAACACTGAGAGTTGGGCAAGTTCTTAAATGATATTGGTTTTAGTTTCCTCTTTTATACAAGTACTATGATAGAACTCATCCCCTAGTTGTTCTAATTAAATATGAAAATGTATACGAAGCAATGGAAACAATGAAAAAGAACTCAGTAAATTTNAAACTAACTAACTAACAGGATGAGATGTTCTGATACTTGGCCTTAATATATTCAATATATTCACTGATATTTTTGTTTATTATACCTAATTCAAGTGCAGAAGATTCAGACTCTGGAGTTCCATAGCATTTGAAACTGGCAAGAAGACTTCTTGTCACCTGCAGAACATCCTAATTGTATTTAAATTTTAGTGAAGTTCAGGGCTTATCCTTTACTCACAAACCTTTGGTAAAACGACTCAGAGTGATATCTTTCAGTTCTCCCTGTTGAAGTGATTGATCTGTGTATATGCCAAACTATCCCTTTAGAGTCACTCAAAAGATGGTGGGTAGTTAAGATCTAAAGAAGTATGTTTTCTCATTCCAAGTAGTTCATATTATGTTGTGGTTACATATTTCTTTACAACGCAATAGTCATATCCATCTCCATTTTCATAAAATATTAATCAACTTTTCTTGATATTACTAATCATATCTATCCCTGTTCATACTCCAGTTTCCCACTGATCTTTATCTAGTCAAAAAAAATAAGCTATGATGATAACTTGGGCTTCCCTGGTGGCTCAATGGTAAAGAATCCACCTGCCAATGCAGGAGAAGCAGGAGATGCGGGTTCGATCCCCAGGTCAGGAAGATCCCCCGGAGGAGAGCATGGCAACCCACTCCAGTACCCTTGCTTCAAAAATCCCATGGACAGAGGAGCCTGGCAGGCAACAGTCCATGGGGTTGCAGAGAGTCAGACACAACTTAGCGACTGAGCACATGATGGGTAACTTCAGGTGCCTACATAACATTACCCAGTTTTAGTCCTATATTATTGCTTTCATTGCTTCTTTTTAGCAAATTTTTAAACTCTAAATCATTGTTATAAACATGCTTTATACATAACTGCCTGCACTAAATATCTTCTACTCAAACTCATTTTCTTTACTTTCTACATTTTATGCTTTATTTGTAGTTCACTCTGTTCTTTAACTCTGAGTCAGTTTATTTCCTAAGCAATATTATTATTATGGTGGAGGCTTTAAAATTCTGCATAATGACTTATTTTCCCACTATATTTCAAAATTTCTAAAGAAAACGAGAGCACTGCTAAATAAATCTAGTACGATGAAATGAGATACATTTTTTGTTGATTTGACTACCACCTGTACATCTGGTACATTCTTCTGGGGCTTGCCTGTACTGTTTACTTAACTCATGGTATAAGCACTTCACATGAGAGGATGTGTGCCCTTCAATGCTTCAAACAGCTCCAAGGCACAGAGCCGCACTAAACATTTGTTTTAACAAATGATGCAGCACAAGCTACACACTGCAAAACCCTACTGCTGTGGTGCTTTTTGCATTATCAAGATGTGTGTGAATTTGGAGAGGAAAACAATTTACACACATCCTTTTGAAATGCCTATAACACAAAATTACATCTCAGAAAGAATCCTAAGAAATACAAGTCATCAAACTGTAAGAAAAAGGAACAAGTCAAACTACCTATTTGTGTAACAGAAGAAAGTACACGTCTGTTTTAGAGATTTTTTTTTTTTTCAAGTCATTTTCTAGGTCCTGGCAAAAGATATTTCAGTCTCTAAGTTGGAAAAATCTTTTAATAAATTAAAATGTAATTAAGCTGACAAGGCAACAAAAGCAACTTGAAAATCTCAATAGTAAATACAGATTCTAGTAGATTTTGTTTCTTCCAAAAGAGCAAGGTAAAAACAGTGATGTTTAAAGTAAAAGGGAATATGGATAAGTCTGATCTATCAAAAATAGTTCAAATTACCTAATATTAACTTGAGGAAAAAAAATTTTTAAGAAAAGGACACTAATTTTATTATTATAGTTGACACCCATCATTTAGGGAAAGATTGTTAATATTATATCTTTATCACTGGAAGCGTAAAACACTGCCTTGCAGTGTTCCCTATTGTCTATATATCTGACCTAGGGGTGAGGTCTGAAATGTTCATTTTCCAATATANTGACACCCATCATTTAGGGAAAGATTGTTAATATTATATCTTTATCACTGGAAGCGTAAAACACTGCCTTGCAGTGTTCCCTATTGTCTATATATCCGACCTAGGGGTAAGGTCTGAAATGTTCATTTTCCAATATATACACATTATTAAATACAGAGGCAATTTTGTTTTAACATTGATAAATCAAAATCCACATGACCTGTTTGATACAAATAGAATTCTCTAGCGTTAGTGTTATGGGCTTCCCAGGTGGCGCTATTGGTAAAGAATCTGCCTGCCAATTCAGGAGACCTAAGAGACTGGGGTTTGATCCCTAGTTTGGGAAGATCCCCTGGAGGAGGACATGGCAACCCACTTGAGTATTCTTGCCTGAAGAATCCCATGGACAGAGGAGCCAGGCAGGCTGCAGTCCATAGGGTGGCAAAGAGTTAGACACCACTGAAGTGACTTAGCATGCATACACACAGTGTATGTTATATTATACATTTTGTACATATATATACACCCTACAAATATATAGCACATCTTTACAAGAGCCTTCATGAAGTATTATTATTAATTCCATATAACAGTAAGAAAAAATGACTCTGTATGACAACAAGTAAGCTTCACTATGCATTGTGAAAAAGATAAATATTTTAACAACTGTCATTTAAGGGAAACATGACAGTTTTCAGGATATTATCATCTATAACATATTACATAAGAAGAGAGACCAGACAACATGAGTTTATATGTAGTTTTTTACTTATTATGTATCAGTCTCTGCCCTTAGCGTTTCTCAACTGTAATTCATTTATACCACACAACGATCTTACATGNTGACAGTTTTCAGGATATTATCATCTATAACATATTACATAAGAAGAGAGACCAGACAACATGAGTTTATATGTAGTTTTTTACTTATTATGTATCAGTCTCTGCCCTTAGCGTTTCTCAACTGTAATTCATTTATACCACACAACGATCTTACATGGGTTACACTATTGTTATTTGCATCTTACAAATAAGGATAAAGAAGAGGAGGTATAACTTGCTCAATATTACACTGTAAGTTGTAGGGCCAAAGTCTGAACCCAGGCAGTCCAGCTCCACAGAGTTTGTAATAGTTTTTTGTATATTCTGGATAATAGTCTATTATCAGATGTGTCTTTTGCCAATACTTTCTCCCATCTGGTTTGTCTTCTCATCCTCTTGACATTGTCTCTCATAGAGTAAAAATTTTTAATTTTAATGAAGTCCAGTTTATCAATGTTTTAATGGATCATGCCTTTTATGTTGTACCTAAAAGGTTATCTCAACACACAAAATCTTGTTTATACATTTACTCCCATATTATCTTCAAAGAGTTTTATAGTTTTATGTTTAAGACTCTGATTTACTTTTGTGAAGGATTGTAAAGTCTGTGTCTAGGTTCACTTCTTACATGTAAATGTCCTGTTGTTTCANCTGTTAAGGGCTGATAGAAAAAAGGCACTTTAGAAAACAGAAACAAAGTCTCTCCTTCTTGTTCTGCCTTTGCTGTGTCCTATCTGACCTTTGAACTGGCAGAGGAGCATCTCTCAGGTTCACCTCTGATAAGACAAGAAATAGCAAAGAAGAATGTGGGGAAGAAAGGCAATACAGTGAATGACTGGCAAGCTGGTACTTGCACCATTTTTAGTTATGGAAACTGATGCAGTAAAATCTCTGTAAGGTCATATGTTTATGCATACCATCACAAAAGATAACTTGTTGATTCCTATTTTTAAGTTTGGTTACTCATTGTATCATTCTGACTGTTCAGCAGAAAGTATATTAGTGGCATTATTTACTAGCTGAACATTTTATTGAGGTATAGATAAAGTACATCTTTAAATGTACAAATTAATACATTTTTACAAGTATATACACACATATAAAACTACAAGGCTATTGTCTATACAGTCCATGGAATTCTCCAGGCCAGAATACTGAAGTGTGTAGCTTTCCCTTCTCCAGGGGATCTTCCCAACCCAGGAATCGAACAACCGTCTCCCACATTGCAGGCAGATTCTTTACCAAATGAGCTATCAAGGAAGCCCAGAGATAAAGTACATAAACTTTAAATGTACAAAGTGATAAATTTTTTACAAGAATATACACTCATATAACTACAAGTCTATTATCAAACTCAAGACCAATCTATTCCCATCACCCTGGAAGGCTCATTCTGGCTGCCCCTCAAGAAAGAAGCATTTATATTTCAAACGTTCCCTTAAAAATCTTTACTCTTTTTCTTATTACATGTTTAATACAACTAATAGGAAGTACAAAGAAAAATAATGTAGCTTTCGGTAATGGAGACTAAGCATGCAAGAAGTTACTTTGAGACCTACTTAATGTTATCATTCCATCTTTCTAAAGGAGCCAAAGCGCTGTAGGATAATTATTGCGCTACTCTTGTTTCTGTGTAAAACTGACAAGTTATCAATTTCTTTCTCATTTTTTCCAGGGGAAAAGGGAATGACATATAAAGAACATACATAGCCTCAAATAATCCTCTGCCATTTTTCATAGAGACAGAGATGAAATTCAAGGTTTTCTAAACTTTTCTACAAATACAAAAAGTGAAAGTCACTCACTCATTGTCCAGTTCTTTGCAACCACATGGACTGTAGCCTGTCAGGCTCCCCGGTCCATGGAATTCCATGGGCAAGAATACTGCAGTGGGTAGCCTGTTCCCTTCTCCAGGGGATTTTCCCAACCCAGGGATCAAACCCAGGTCTGTCCCATTGCAGGCAGATTCTTTATCATCTGAGCCACCTGGGAAGCCCAATAATACTGGAGTGGGTAGCCTATCCCTTCTCCAGAGGATCTTCCCAACTCAGGAACTAAACTGGGGTCTCCTGTATTTCAAGTGGATTCTTTACTATCTGAGCCCAATAATACTGGAGTGGGTAGCCTATCCCGTCTCCAGAGGATCTTCCTGACCCAGGAATCAAATTAGGGTCTCCTGTGTTGTGGTGGATTCTTTACCAGCTGAGCTACCAGGGAAGGAAACTGTCTCTTTAATGTAAGAAAATTCTACATGTATGCAAAGCAAACTAGTAAAGCAGCAACAACAACAACCACTTAGCAATAATGTAGGTTATTAAAGAAGTGACTTAAATACATGCAAAAACAAAATTTTAAATATATAATAAACTGTTTCTTCAAAAGTCATAGCATTTAACATTTAGCAAATGTGGAGTATACTTTTATTATGTCATTTTATTGCAAACAGTGAAAGGAAAGTAACACATTAACTAGAAAAAGCAGGGTCTTAAAAAATATTTTAAGACAACATTAAGACTTTAGACCTGTTCAACTTTTCAGCTGAATAAATTTAACCAATTAATTGCTCAATAATCCAATAGACTCAAAAAATTTTATATTACTGGCTTTATCTTGTCACTCTGTACGTCTACAGATTTAGATTTCTAAAACCCCATTTTAATATTTTGCATTACCATATAGAATTTCAAAATTGATTGTTACATTGAAATTTGACACATTTAGCTACATAGTTTATTTTTTTTCCAAAAAAATATAGCTTTTCATCACAAGTCAAAAGTCTTTGAACTTACGATTAAGCTTCATGGCCTGAAAGTGGTGAGTGTTTTTCCAGAAGGTTTCAGATTTTTTTAATGGCTGCCTTTACTGGATTTGATTCAAAATTTTCTAATGGGAAGCATACTTTAAACAACTTTGATTCCATGATTTTAACATATTATTTTATTTTATTGCTTTTCCCTGAGAGCACTTACAATCAACATATTTTTAAACATTTTATATTTGGTTATATTTTGTTGGTTCTTTGTTTTCTGTTATAATGGAGTTTCAAAGATTAAGCGAATTTGCAGATTTTCCAAACAAACACATCTGTGCAGGACAGTGTGATATTAGAAAGTTCCTGAAATTAACTAATACAATGTAAATGCTTTCTGCATTACCCATTTGCTACAACAGAAAGTGAGGGAAATTGCCAATGGGTTTGCTTCAGGGAGAAAACTACTGTTGGGAAATGAAATACAAAGTTTACTGTGTAGACCTTATTTTATTCTTAATCATGTTCAATTTGGGAGTATCCTTTCATTTATATACAAGGAAATGATGTCAGGAGATGATCTATTATTTTCAAAGGCAAAGGTTATCACACACAAAACAACTTTTTCTAGTTTATCTGTTCACTCCAAATTGTTTTACTGAATTAACACTCTTTACAGTGTCATTAAATGTCACATTTAAAGTCTTAACAAAATAACGCCATGTTTAAAGTTTAGCTGCCTTTAGCCTGATGCTGTCTGCGTTACTCCTATTTCCTTCATCCTTGCTTGGCAAGGACATTTAGTCACACACACTCCCACACACATAGCTCAGTTATTCACTCTGATCTCCGGGGCTCTTCTTTCCATCCCCCGTCTATTTTGTATTATTATTCCAGGTTTCTTCCCCTTCCTTCCTTCCTCCCCACCCACTCAACCCAACTACCCACTGAAATCCTGAGTTCAATTCCTCAGTAGTTTCCCCAAATTAGCACTTTGCTCCATTTCCTCGCAGAAATACTTTTGCATGCCTCCTTCCTCCTTACAGACCACTAGCTCACCTTACCTCTACAATCATTCTCCAACCCTGGCTTATTCCAATAGAGATTTAGACAGCTCCTTGCTCCTCCATTTTCCTTTCCATAACAAAACATTTCTTTGGAAAGTGCAGCCAAGAATCCGCACAAGCAAACTCACTGAACCAGTACAATATGAAGGTTTTATACCATATTTTATACTATATGAGAAATTGTGCAAAGCTGTGGTCACACTCAAGTGCATTATGGCTAGTGCCTTAGCTGATTGCATTTTCATTTGTAACATGGCAACACAGCCAAGAACTTGAATCAAGCTTACACGATAGCACATTAGCTAGGATTCTATGCTGTTACAAAGCTCTTCTGAATGACCCTAGGTAATTGGGATGTGAATTGATTCAACAGCCAGGATTTTCTAAAGGGTTTAACAAAAATATATCAGATACTAGAAGTGTGAAATATGTACCTCTAGTAATTTCACATTTTTTCAACAATGACTTCAGATTGTTTCCATTTAAAACACAAAGTAAATTTTCATTGTTAATCTTTAGATACTGTAAGTAAATTAAGTTATTCATTTAGTCATTCATTCAACAAATATTTACTGAATACCAGCTACGTGGCAAACACAGTTCAACGTAAGTTCAGTAGCAATAAAGCCTTGGTTTGGAACTTACCATGAGCCATACGGTGGAACCAGTAGTAACCAAAGTCAACTCCCAAGAAAGTTAAATACCAAGTCCATGGAGAATCCCAAGGCAAACTAATGAGTCTGTAGTTCTCCCAGATATAAACATAACTAGTCAGCTCAATGCTCCTGAAAAACAACCTGCAAAGATAAAATCTATCAGTAATGATTATACTATATTTTAGAGGTTAACTTATGCTAAAACATTTTAGATTATATACAAAAGTGAATTTGTTCACGTGTAAAAATAAAATCCTTTCCCTCTTCTTCATTTCTTACTGTTCTATCATGCTTTTGAAGAGGCTCCGTTCCCTTGGTATCCAAGTGATTCATACATGTTTCCTTTTGTTTCACAGGCATCACAGATGCCAACTATTTCTCTGTTTCATGGAACTTAGCAGGATGTTCTTTTTATGTGTCTCTTAAAAATACTTTTCACAGAACCCATATAACATAAATATGACAAAACTATGACTATTTGCTGTGATTGTCATTTCTAAATCTTAATAAAGAACACAAGAAGGGTCCTTTTTAAAGGAAACGTAAAAAGTAGAAAATTATAAACAGCATGTTTTTAAAGAGGACTGAAAAATGCCTACTAATTTAACACGTGTTAATCCAATAAAGTTTAAGTTGCTGCTGCCTAACCCCATCCTCTCTTCTCTACTCTCTCCTTCCTTTCACACACACACACACACACACACACGCTTTGAGCTTTTTAGATATTTTTCTTAGCATCTCAAATTGGATCCTCATAGCATCTCAAACTGGATCCTCACAGCACTCCGGTATTCCTTGTAGTAACAAACTATAGACCTCAAAATATAAAATAATATTTTTCCTAGAAGTAAACAATTGTTTTTAAAAGTCACATAAAGTATCTCTTACCACCTATTCTATCAAGCATCTGCAAATTCTATTTCAAGAACTTTCAAAAATATACATAATATACTTCAATTTTATAAAGAGGAGTATTTTTCCTTTTAAGTTTTCTGTGAGCAAATTTAAGATCAGACTCAAGCTAATCATTCCTTTTATCACTTTTATAGATAACATTGAACTGACTTTTTCATTTATATTTATCATTCATATATAAAGTGAATGATACTACTGAATAAAGATTTATTTATAAACCATGAACTGAGGAAGTTCTTAAATATACTAATTTTAAATAAAAAGTCAAAGAAGCAGATCTTTAGTTTTCTCTTTATATTGATTCTTTTACTAATATTTCCCTTTACATAATTAGCCTCTATGAATTAGCATGTTACTGGGTTTGCTGGAAACCCAGGTACTTACTTTTAATCTACTTTTGACTTTAATTATGATATGATTTTTAACTGTGATTTATCGCTAAGAACTTTAAAATAGCCCCTTATTTTGAATTCTTCAAATTATTATTTAATCAGTAACACAAAACACTAGGCTTCTTCCCAATGGCACTAATACAAACAACCAATAGAAATGACAAATGCCTATACTTTCAAGAAGGATTATGCATCATCTGATCTTAAAACTCAATTTTCAATTTAAGATTATTCTCAGTTTATAAATTGGTGGCCATACAGGGAGAGTAAGAAGAGACTACATACAGAATGAGACAGAACACTCTAGATTGGGAGGTGGCGGTTTTTATAAACCAAGGAACTTACAGAGCTGGTTTGTCGGGTGGCTATAGGACATATAAATCTCCATACTCTCCCTCCAGATCTTAAGAGTTTCCAGAAAGGTCCTCGCTGGGTTAATTCATTTATTCAGGCAAGATGGTCTCAATAACACCTTACTCTCTCAAGGATTCATCTTTGAAACAGCTGCTAATAGCACAGGATTGTGGGTGGAACTTTCATTCCACAGACAGGGAAGCGTGCAAAAGAGAGGGGAAGGGTGAGAAAGGTTCAGCTTACTGGTCAACTGGCGTCACATCCTCTCCATGACCTCCTCCAACAATTATGTGATTGGAAAGAACCATTTTGCCCTTAAATGTGAGTCCCTGACCCAAGTGGCCTGCCTACCCAGCACTCCTGTCACAGCTCAGTCCAAGCGCTGGACACTCTAGAACCTTCCTGTCAGGCAGCCTTCAACCTGCTTTCAGGACCTGCACGAGTCTCTTTCCTGGTCCAAACCTCCAGAGGGCCCACCTGTGGGTGTGGAAAAGTCTTCAGCATGACAAGGTAGATAAAAGTGGCTTTTTTGGACATGTAGACAGAGACGGGATGATCAATCTGGGTGTTCACACATAGGTATGTGAGGTCCCTCATGGGACAGGACACAATGGGCCAGGGGCTCTCACCCTGTTCTGGAACTCCGAGGAATTCATGAACTTGAAATCTGAAATGTGTCTTCCAGTTTGCCATCCAAGTTATTGATCAGTGTGAAAGTGTTGGTCACTCATTGTGTCCAGCTCTTTGTGACCCCATGGACCGTAGCCCCCCAGGCTCCTCTGTCCATGAAATTCTGCAGGCAAGAATACTGGAGTGGGCCACCATTCCATTCTCCAGGGGATCTTCCCAACCCAGGGACTGAACCCACAGTCTCCTCTATTGCAGGCAGACTCTTTACCATCTGAACAATGATCATGGTGGGGAATGGGCAGAACAAATTTTACTGTAAAGTAAGTGAGCTTGGTTGGTAATTCATATCTAGACTATGACTTCTGAACAATGTCATTCATTACTGACATCCGGACAAGATAATTCTCAGTTGTAGGGATCTGTCTTGTGAAAACAATTATCCAAATTACAAAACTTAACATTGTTCCCTAGGACTCAGTGGTAGAGGACTGACCAAATAAAACTCAAGTTCTAGGTAAAAAATGGTGAATAATATGAATTTTAAAGGGTCTAACTTAAGTTTTCTGAGAGATTCTAAAGTTTGACACTGTTGCCTTTGGGGCCAGATAATTCTTTGTTGTGGGGGTCGGTCCTGTGCATTGTAGGAGGGTCAACACCATCCTCCAGCCTCTACTGACTGGATACCAGCAACACAGCCCTCCCTTCTGTTGTGACAACAAACTGTCCAAGTGTCTCCTGGGAGCAAAACTGTCCCAGTTGATAACCCTAAATAAAAAGACTGATCCAGAAAGAAAATAATAAATAAAGACTTAGAAAATGCAACAGAAAGTTGAAATAACCTGCAGTCTTCTGACATTTGTTTTAGTACCTAGTGTCAAAGCAGGTCAACTCATGAATTCATTCAATCTTTCAATGAATGTGCATTAAGAATCTACTGGGTGTCAGGCACAGCACATAAAAGGGAAGACACATCAGTGAAGAGGGCAAATACATCCACCTGCTGCATCAGTGTCTCACCAGCTCAGTATCNTAAAAAGCGGGTCAACTCATGAATTCATTCAATCTTTCAATGAATGTGCATTAAGAATCTACTGGGTGTCAGGCATAGCATATAAAAGGAAGACACATCAGTGAAGAGGGCAAATACATCCACCTGCTGCATCAGTGTCCCACCAGCTATCTCTTTTCAAAGTCGCTGTCTTTCTTGGCAAGTTTTCCAGTGACAGTTAAAATAGGCTTTCAGATACCAAGATTCCAATATAAGAAACGGGGGATCCCTGGAAAACTTCCACTTGTAAAACAAAAAGAACCTGCCTGCAATTGAAATGTTTCTTTATTTCCTGTACAGGTGCCAGGTCTTGAGCAGGCACTCAATTTATTATTCTGTCAACTTACTTATTAGGGTTGACACAAATCGAGCTGAAATATGCCTGACATACTACAGTCAAGACTTTTTCTTTTTTTTTCACACCTTAGCACAAAGCTAAACTTTTTCAAGGTGAAGAGGAAGAGAGGAGAAGCTGTGGGAATTAAATCCCCAGCTCTCTATCAGCAAGACGGATGTGATCCTCTTCCATCATAAATGGGGAAAAAACGGCCATGGAGTGCCCAAAACTAGAAACAATTCAGCAAGGGATACAGCTGGGAAATGATTATCAAGCTCTGCAAAGCTCTTGATTGCAGGAAATAGCACCTACATTTTCAAAAATATTCCCACCAGACCCAGAAATGTAAAGCTAAACCTTTTCCTCTTTCTCTTCCCAATTTCGCCATTCTCCCCTGCTTATGACTGCACGCTGAAATTCAAACAATTGTAACCCCTATTCTGAGGGAAGAGACACATATGTAGTGAGCTCACTTTATCATCCAGAGATGGAAATGAGGTAGCACAGGGGCTTGGAATAACCAAATGCTAGATCCCTTTCTCATGAAGTTTGAGTGCAAGAGCGAGAACATGATCTAAATAGGAGGCATTAGACCGTTCATCAACAGCCTGTATACCTCCCATTGTCCTATATTTTTTTTATAAATTCTTCCCAAATAGCTATTTCTCTTAGGCCTGAGGCATATCTGTTGGCAAATGAAAGACAGCTAATTTTTAATGTGTTTTACTTAACATTTTCTGTTCACACTAGAAATTTGTCCAGTCAGACTGGTGGTTGCTAAGGGGTAGGAGGTTGGGAGAGAGATGGAGTGGAAGGTTGGAGTTAGCAGAGAGAAGCTTTTATATTGTTGTTGTTCAATCACTAAGTCGTGTCCAACTCTGCGACCACATGGACTGTGGCTCACTAGGTTCCTGTGTCCATGAGATTTCCCAGGCGAAAATACTGGGGTGGGTTGACACTTCCTTCTTCAGGGATCAAACCTACATCTCTTGCATAGGCAGGCAGATTCTTTACCACTGAGCCACCAGGGAAGCCCAAGCTTTTATATACAGAATGGATGACAACAAGGTCCTACTATATAGCACTGAGAACTATATTCAATATCCTATGATAAACTATAATGGAATAGAATATTTTAAAAAGAATTATATAGATAGATAGATAGATAGATTACTGAATCACTTTGCTGTGCAGCAATAATTAACATATTATAAATCAACTGTACCTCAATAAAAATCTCTATCCTGTCAAAGTTTAGTGACTATAAAATCTGGTAAGATATCAAAGTACTGTTCCAGTACTGATCCTGGATTTTTAAAAATACAATTTATTATGTTGAGATTTTCCAATAATCAGAAAGTGAGAATAAATATCATTTGAGGATTAAGAATTACAAAGCTAATTTTTTATCAAAATCATCTCAGTTTGAACATTCCCATCATCAAAGGTAGAGAAAGGTAACACTGGAGAGATTGTTTATCTTCTCACTATCTAATTTCAGATATGAGAGCATTAGGCTGAATGGATCCTAAAATTATCTAGCTCTCAAATACCTGCATGCTCTAATCATTAATCAAGCAACTGAAATTTGATGTAATGCTCTCACTGCAAACTGTAAACATTTCAAAGCAACTTTCAGAGTCAATAGAATTATGCACCCAGTGTTCACAGACATCTGCCAACTTGTACTATTTCATAACTATCATTAGGGCAATGTGTACTGTTTAATTTGGCCAGATCATATAAAACTGAAAAAAAAAATAAATCAAGCATCTTTATTTCTAACAATTTTGTCATAAACTAGAAAATAAACCAATATTTAAATGAGATCACTCAAAATGACCTTACAAGTTTCAGGAAGTTATAAATAAATAAATACATATTTGAAATATGTATGTATTTATATTGATTTTTTCCAAGAAATTAAATTATTTATTTACTTCAAAATCTCTTATACCTGGCCCAGGAACTTGCACTGTCTGTAAAGCTACTGCCACTTTTGCTCCATCTAGTGGAATACTGATTTTTGCTTAGTAATAACAAAATATACAACAACAAGCTCTACCTTCCGCAGGCAGATAACATTTGTACTGCTATTTCCTACTGTGAAATGACATTTACAAATCAATCATTTAACTTAATTTCTTTTTTAAAACAACCACAAAACCAGAGACGTCTGTAAACACAATGAGGTGGATTTGAAAGAACTAAATGTGCTACATTTTTTACTTTGCAAGAAGTAAATTATTTCAAGCAATTCAATAACTCTATTGAATAAGCACACAAACACAGACTTAATAAGCACAAGGAAGCTTCATTCATTCAGCAAGGACAGTGTAAGAGCAATCTCTGAAGTTACACCATTAAGAAAAACAAAGTCTACTGATGAGGTTTCTAAGGTAAAAGTTAAGAGGACATGAGGCATTCTCTCTAGCAAAAATAACTAACATAGCAGCAGGTTTTTAAAATGTATTTTGTTTGCCTGGGATGTTCTTTTCATAATTTTCTCAGTTAATATGACTATATTAATATGCACAATAAAACACCATTATTAATATTACATAAATGAATGTTATCTCTTATTTAGAACAATGAATATTTACTGAATTTTATCACCCCAAATGGCAGACACTCATTTGTTAGAAGTTCAATGTTGCCAAAAACAGTATCAACTCTGCTACTAAAGTCTAGTATAAAAATGCAAGACACAATTTCCCTTTATTCTCTAGTCCTACCTCAAGGAGCCAAAGAATCTCAAAGAAGTTTAACTTCCTTTTAAGTGTTGCTTTTTATTTGTTAATTTTTCTGATGAATTGAAACTTTCCTGTCAGGAGTGGAAAATGCCAGGGCAGCCACAGCCAGTGAAACTGTAGATATATTTGGCGCAACATCGCAGACATAGTTCCATAGTAAAAACTGGCGATGACTCATAGGTATTAAAAGTGGAGTGTCCCCAACTCATTTGAAAATTTACCTACTTAAATTATACCTCCAACTATTGCAATTTGATTTATAATCTGCTGTTTCAACAGAATAAATGAACCCATTAAAAACAAACATACTATAGATATTTATATCAGGAATAAAATTTCTCTGGGGAGGATGCAATTTATGGAAGCAGAAACATTGGGAGGAAGTAACAAATTGAAGTCCCAGTTTTCTAATGAAGGATTGGAAATTGAGTTCTGCTTCAACAAGCAAGAAAAAAAAAAAAAAGATGTGATTATTTTTCACTCGTTAGCATTTCAGTCAGTAGCAGGATGTTTCACAAGTTTTAGCTAGATTTTTAAAAATCGATTTAGTCAATATTTCATTTTATTTTGTATAGTCATATATGCAATTAACCAATAGAAAGGCATATTATCGGCAGATAACACACTGCATTTAACTACGATAAATACGCATGCTTGTCTATAACTACAGGACTAGATTCTTACTAAGAAGTCTGCCTACTGGATTCTAGAAGAGGAAAACAGATGCAAGCCTGCCCAGAATCTGGTTCTTAGGACAGATGGACATTTATTACACATTGTGGTCTGTCTGACAGGCTTGTAAACAAGATACAATCTTGTCTCTGTTGAATAATTTTCCTTACATAAAGATTTGAAAGATGCACATAGATCTTTTCCATCAATATGGTAAGTATGCTACTGATCTTCAAGCTACTTTGACTTTTATGTTATAATGAAACTGAGATCCTCAAATAAACATTGTTTTCCCTCAAAGTCTGCACACAGCATTTCCATTACATGAATGGCAAAGTGGAAAAATATGTTCAGGGTTTCACTTTGATTTCCCCAACTATTTTTGTCAAAGGCCACATGCCTATTTGGAATTACTATCCAAACTATAATTCCTCACAAAGGGATTAACAAATAGTATACTACCATTTTTCTTGCAATTATGTATTTTAAGGACATGGCAAGCCCCTGTTGCTGGTGTAGAAAATGAAATTAGTCCCTCAGAGAGGGTATGATCAATGTCGTGATAATCTACCCTTCAGCTGTTAACGATTTGCACAAGGATTCCCCTTGATGCTGTGGTTTCAACTGAAATATTGTTCTAAGAGTTTTGGTCAAATCCCCCTTCTCATCTTGTGCTGAAAGAGGATTGCGAAGAGTGGATCCTAAGGATCAGCTTTCCTTCTCTGCTTACGTCTGGGAATTTTTGTGATAGCAACAAAATAAATGAAAACATTGGGAAATTTCATTTCCAGATAATTTGCTTTGCTGAGATCTTTCAGACAAAAGCCTGTGAAAGATAAAATTATTTGTAAAATGTACAAAGTTATCCACATTTCATAATTTAAAATTTTGAACAAAAAAGGAAGTAAGATGCTGTTCTCATTCAAAATACAGCTATAAAAAAATAGGAGATGTGTATAAGAGACAGGGGTAGGAGGTTGGGAGAGAGATGGAGTGGAAGGTTGGGGTTAGCAGAGAGAAGCTTTTATATTGTTGTTGTTCAATCACTAAGTNAGTAAGATGCTGTTCTCATTCAAAATACAGCTATAAAAAAATAGGCTCCAAATTCAAGTTCACAACCTTTTCTCTTTCTTTCAAAGGGCACCAGAGTTCACAGCCTGTGCTAGCTTAAGGAGTGTTATGAGAAGTGAGATGTGAAGAAAAAGAACTGCAGGCTTATCCCTGAAGGATTGGTTTGTTTTATTTTCTCTTTCTCTCTCCCTATTTCCTTTATATTTGGGGGTTTCTTTTTTAGCAGAAATATTACTCCTTGGGTATCTTGTTAGAATTCTGTACCTTTTCTTTTAATCACCGTGTTGAAGAGAAATAGAGTACCAAGGATACAGTTTACATTTCTAGTTGTTACAATATAATAAGAGAACAATCTAATCTCACTTGTGACCAAAGTCAAACTTAAAACAGTTAAAGAAATAATGAAGCATTCATCCGACTTGATGTCTCCCTGAATTCTTTATAGATTCATTCCAGCTCAACAAAATATGTGATGCATAATCGTTCCTGCAGCGTACTTCTCAGTTATCAGGTTATTTTGACAATCCATCAATTGTTCCATTTTCATAAAACTATACACTCAAGTTTCTCAGAATAAACTATTATAACCGAGTATTTTTCAATAGTCAAATATACTTGTCCCTTGAGTATGCTGAATATATTTTTTGTTCACTTCTGTTTAAGGGAGGCATGAAATAAAGGAAATTATGTATAATTGTAAATTCCCAATTAAAGTATTCTGGAAATTGAAAATAATTTGAGATATTCTTCTCTGAATCTGACAGCAGTATGCAACTATATGAGTAGTTTTTCAGAGAATCACTATTTTGTTTATCATTACTATTATTCTATAACTATTAACCTTTTTCATAGTAATATTTATGAAATAAAATTTGCCTTTAGGTTTACTTTCTATTTAAACAATTTTATGCAATTATAGGAAATGATTTTACCTTTTCTCAGCTATCTTTAAGTTCTTATTTTATTTTTAAAAAATCCACCTTGGTTTCCCACTGGGCGGTTCATGCAAACATTCCAAAGCAGTGAGCACTGGTCAGAAGTGAAGCTCTTAAAACAGTAAAAGCAGCAATGGGTGGGAAGCAGAAATGAGAACATTCACCAGTAATACAGGGCACAGACTTCTGAGGGAATCTTCCCTCACCCTCTCCTCTTGGGAAAACTCTTATACACTGAAGAGCCCTCCCCATTCACTGGTACCTCCTCTAAACACATTATAATTTATTCTTTCTAAAAAGTAGTACAGCATTCATTATTTTGGGGTCCCCAGGTGGTGCAGTGGTAAAGAATCTGCCTGCCAATGCAGGAGACGCAGGAGACAAGGGTTCAATCCCTGGGCCAGGAAGATCCCCTGGAAAAGGAAATGGCAGCCCCAGTGTTCTTGCTGGGAGAATTCCATGAACAGAGAAGACTGGTGGCTTACAGTTCATGAGGGCTCCCAGAGTCGAACACAACTGCGTGAGCACACTAATGCAGGAGACGCAGAGACTTGGCTTCAATCCCTGGGTTGGGAAGATTTCCTGGAGGATGAGGAGATGCCAACCCTCTCCAGTATGCATTGTTTAATCCCTTCATCCTCAGACTTCACCAGCAACATAACACTACAAGAATGTGAAATTTAAAAGAAATTCTGCCATATCTCTACAAATGACCCAATTTCATTCCTATACCTAAAGTCTGTAATGCAGAGTGAAGTAAGTCAGAAAGAGAAAAACAAATACCATATATTAACACATGAGTGGAATCTAGAAAAATGGGACAGATAAGACTAGTTCCAGGGCACAGTCACAGGGACACAGACACAGAGAATGAACGTGTATACATGGAAGGGAAGGGGAGGGGAGGACGAAGTGGGAGATCAGGACTGACATATATACAGTAACATCCACAAAACAGATAGCCAGTGGAAGCCTACTGAATAGCACAGGGAGCTCAGCTTTGTGCTCTGTGATGACCTAAATCAGTGGGATGGGGGAGAGGGAGGCTCAAGGGCGAGGAGATATCTGTATACATACAGCTGATTCACTTCATTGTACAGCAGAAATTAACTAGCATTGTAAACCATACTCCACTAAAACACACACACACACACACA
>SJYV01002369.1:88856-102802 GCA_006410875.1 Neotragus pygmaeus | reverse complement strand
GTATAAGAGACAGGCTTAATACCATGTGACAATTCTATTATGGTGTAGGCACAATACTCCACAGTGATTTCAGCCCACAGTGAAGTGATGCTTTCACTTATATAAGTAGGGTTGGAAAACAGACAAGACTTGCTGAAGAGTATGACTCTTCAATTGAAGTCTCTATTTACACTGAAGAAATGAATGGGAGCTGGCCACTTGGACGACCACATGAGACATCTGGGTGATGGCAAATATGGAGCAAATGACTATTGCAATGCGGGAAGAAGAATCAAAGGACCAGAAGGCAGGCTGAATAGACAAAGGCCCCCATAGATTAGGGAAGAAATTATCCTCACACCAAAAGGAACCTATGAGGGAGTTTCCACCAGATTCACGTTATGGAAATATTTGGCTGCAAATGAAATATGACTGCTGCTGATGCTGCTAAGTTGCTTCAGTCGTGTCCGACTCTGTGCAACCCATAGATGGCAGCCCACCCGGTCCTCCATCCCTGGGATTCTCCAGGCAAGAACACTGGAGTGGGAAATAGGACTAGAGAAAGAGATACCACTTAGGAGACCACAGTAGTAATCTAGAGTTTTGTGTGACATTGATTAGGGAGATTGCTACTGCAGGTGAGTTTGCCTCAGGCAAAATTAATTTCCCAGTAGATAACTAGGACAAAACTCAGGCCTGGGACTAGGCTAAAACAAGTGAAGCAATTGCCTTGGGCACAAAATTTAAGGAGGCACCAATAAATTCAGTAATCACAATAAATAATACTTAGAGCAGTGTTTTCAGTAACAGATGTAAAACATCCTTGATGAACAAAACATCAAACATTTTAACAATGATCATAACTGAGTTCTTTGGGGATGTATGTAAAAACAGACCAATTCCCCATACAATGGGTTTCTTCATCTTACCTGGAAAATTTAAGTTTATTCACTCACTGCAGCTAACCAGCTAACTCACCTCGGAAGCTGAGACATAATGCCGGCCGACAAAGATGCTAAGGCATCATCCAAACCACCTGGTGGCTTCCCTTTGCGAATCCAGCTGACAACCAGCTCAAGCAGCATCAAGGAAATGAACAGTGGAGTTGCCTGGAAAGGAAATTACAGAAGAGAGATGATACTGTGCTTAGTATGAAATTCTTCCAAGTTTCCTGATTAGTCGTTCCCGAAGTAGGAGGCCCAGAGTGACAGTTAATAGAAGAACAGGTATGAACCTATCCTCGGAGATTATTTCCTCCCAAAAGGCAAAGAAATCTGTTTATTTCAGACACACACTAACAAGGTGCTCCAATTCTATCATCCGATTTGGACATGAAATATAATCATGGAGGCTTCCCTGGCGGCTCAGTGGTGGAGAATCGGTCTGCCAGTGTGGGAGATATGGGTTCGATCCCTGGTCCAGGAAGCTTCTGCATGCTGCAGAGCAACAAAGCCTATGTGCCACAACTATTGAGTCTGTGTTTAAGAGCCCAGGAATGGCAACTACTGAGCCCAGTTGCTGCAACTACTGAAGCCTGTGCGCCCTGTAACCCATATTCCCCAGTGAAAGAAGTCACTGCAATAAGCCTTCACACCACAACTAGAAAGTAGCCCCTACTTGCAACAACAAGAGAAAAGCCCATGCAACAATGAAAACCCAGCACAGCCAAAATAAATAAATACATTTTAAAAAGAAAGAAATATAACCATAGATGTAACCACAATAATTCAGCCAAGAAAATAAAGATTAGGCAGGACATGTTNAGCCCCTACTTGCAACAACAAGAGAAAAGCCCATGCAACAATGAAAACCCAGCACAGCCAAAATAAATAAATACATTTTAAAAAGAAAGAAATATAACCATAGATGTAACCACAATAATTCAGCCAAGAAAATAAAGATTAGGCAGGACATGTTTCAAGGTCTAAAAAATACTTTTAAAAATAAGTGCAATAATCAGAAATCTATCAATACACTACAAAGATAAGGTCCACTTTAAATCACTTTCCTTAAAGATGTGCATGATTTTTTTCATATTAGAATGACAGGAATCACAAACTCTAAATTGTAGGAATACACAATACTATATATAAAATATACCGCTAATAAGGATCTACTGTATAGCATATGGAGAACTCATCTCAGTACTGTGTAGGACCTATATGGGAAAAGAATCTTTAAAAGAATGGATATATGTATGTATAACTGATACACTTTGTGGTACAGCAGAAACTAATCAACACTTTAGATCAATTATACTCTAATAAAATTTTGAAAAAAATTGAAACGGTAGGAACAAAAAATTTTGCCTCTGAGTAGTTCAGAGAATGAGATCATTTTAAACATTTTAGACATCATTCAAGTTTTATTCATTCAGTTTTTTCTTATAGAAAAAAACCATAATCTGTAATTGATGACAAATATCAGGCTAGGTTTGATGTCATAATATAAAATAATAATGATTTATAAAGACATGGGTACCACACTCTTTCCTTAAAAAATCAGAAAGCGGTAATATAAAACCCTGAAAAAATTATGAGATTCTCTTATTTGAAAGTTGATCATGAGTACTGACATTTTCTAAACCCAAAGCCTAAGAACATATTTTCTGATGTCATTTTCTTTTCTATTTCTGGTCTGAACTAGTAAGTGTTTTAGGAACAACTCTGACAGGGTGGGGAACTTCAGTATTCAAGTTCTAATTCTGGATATTTCCACTTCCAATCATAGCCAGGAACCAGAAGTGAAAAGTGCCTCTGAACACTTAAAGAGTTTCAAAGAAAACTTGGTTTAAGTTCAAACTTAGGAAATCAGGGTTGAACGCTCAGCTGTGTATCCATTCTGCAGAACCACCCTGCTTACAACAAGGACAAAACAAAACAGGAAATCATTTCCTGGGAGGTGGTAGACAAGTTTTCCTTTAGAAACAAAATTGTTACAAAGTTTACTGATACCATATAACCATTGGATACTGAGCTTCTAACAGCTAAATTTGTAATGCCACTGTGTCCAGGAAAACTTTTTTAGGTTTATCAGATTCTGGAGTGACATTTCAGGGAAGAGAAATTTAATAGGAAGAGATGGTTATAGATATTGTACAGAAAATCAGTTCAAGTGGAAATTCTACTTTTCCCCCATGCTTTGTTTTGAAACTATTTTTTTTAGAATTATTTGAAGAATGGACATGAATGAAACCCCACACTGTGTTTAAGTTACTTCTTATTAAAAGAAAAGCAAGAGCAGCCTCTTCCCAGAGAGCCTCACCTTCTGTACATAATCAGGCACCTCTTCCAGGGTTTGGAATGACGTTTCACTGGGCTTCATCACATAAAACATCATGCGAATCCCCTGGGAAACCGAAACATCCTGTTGGGCTTCTGGGTTCTTCATCTCTGCCCTTGTCTGACTCCCAGCTGGAGAGTATTTGTGCTTCAGTGGGTGAAGCCAGAGGCTGAACACAGAACGAGCGCTGCTGCACGGATCAAGCCCTGTGTCAGAGAGAGACCCGGGGGGAACAAAGCCCACAGAGCAGAGCCAACAGCAGAGTCTGTGCAGACGGAGTGTGACGAGGCAGGAAAGTACAAGGATCAATCAGGAACGAGTTCAGAGTTCAGAGGGCGCTGACCCAGAAGCCGCCCACGTTCGGGAGGAGAAGAGGAGGAAGAGCTCCTGCCCAGATCACAGATAAACAATGGAGTTTAGCTGCAGGTGGAGTAATTTATCACTAAAGAAAGAGAAACAAACAAACAAAACCCCCACGTGATACCTCCTTGGAGAGAAGGAACAAAGTGATGGCAAGTGAAAGTTCGTTCTGAAAAAGTGGGTGGAAATTCAAGATGCAAATCACATGAGGAAAATATTATACCTGTTTTTCTCTCCCTTTGGAAATTCACATTGGGCTCAGGTTTGTAGTCTCCCGACACTGTCACATTTCCTGAGACACGGTGTTCTGATCTCAGGTAGTAAGACTAACCTCAAAAGCCAATAAGCACCAAATATATCTTACTGGTGACTGCCTATGTATTCCTGCGTCTGTATCATGTTCACATCTGAATGTCTGCGAACCAATTTAAGGGCATGCCGACTATTCACATCTGTATTCTTCTTAGTGCTAATGGGGATTTGGACTGAAGCAGCAGTTAAGGTGTTGCTGAGAGACCTTATCTCTGTTTTNCAGAAGCCTATACCAACTAGTTATTAAATATTTTGAATACTGTTCCTCTCCATAGCAATTATTAATTATTTGCCATTCATTTATATTTATTCAGTAAACAAAACTGTGTTTGGTGACTTCACTGCCAGGCATTGTGCTCAGCTCCAGTGATTCAGAAATGAAAGCTCCCTGTTTATGAGGAGCTCATGGTCTAGAGGCTGAGATGGACAACTAAGCAAACTACAGTATTACAATTCAGTGAGCACATATCTAGTTGTTTCTTTAAAAAAAAAATTATGTGTTGGATACAAGGAGAATATAAAGGGACATAGAACTCAACTGAATAAAAAAATTATACCTGAAGGAAACCCTGGGAGTGACACTTATAAGACACTGGGAGTGATTTGGCTTGAGCTAAGCTAAAAAACACAGAATTTAGGCAGAGAAGTAGGGAAGGTTTTCCAAACAGAGGAAAGCCCATGAGAAGAGAAAATCCTGACCGTATAGGGATTTCCAGAAAATTCACTGTGACAAGTGAGGAGAACAGGCTGAGACGGGCAGGGATCAGCACCCATCCATCTCACAAAGGCATCTGAATTTTATTCTAAAGTCTTGGGAGTCATTGAAGGGTTGGAGGGCTTCCTAGGCGGCGCTAGTAGTAAAGAATCTGCTTGCCAGTGCAGGAGACATTGAGAGAGGCATGTCTGATCCCTGGGTTGGGAACATCCCCAGGAGGAGAGCATGGTAAACCATTCTAGTAATCTTGCCTGGAGAATCCCACAGACACAGGAGCCGGGCGGGCGACAGTCCACAAGGTCACACAGATCTGAACATGAATGAAGTGACTTCGCATGCACACACAAAGGGTTTTAAGCAGGGGTTTGACATATTCACATTTGCATTTTAAAGAGAGAAAGTTGCCAGAATGGGGAGGATGAATTAGAAAATGGTCAGAGAATAGTCTGGAAGAGTAGAAAGAAGATTTCTGTAATAATTCAGATGCAAAATGAGGATTAGAAATATTTAATATGATTTGGGGATTTTGAACTGTCATTAACTATTTATATGTATTTATATGCCACTTAAAGATTGGAAGTGGTTTCAGTCTCCATGATTTATCAGTCATTATAACATTTCTCAGATTTATTGAAAAGTTAAAAGACGTTTCTTCAAATCCAGAAATTATATTTTGGAGAATTCAAACACTTGCAATATTATCAAAAATATTTTTCCTACTTTCATTAGTGATATACCTATGAACCAGGAATGAGGTTTTAGTTATTGGAGAGAAATTTTTTTGGTAATTGGGTTATTTTGGAAAATTGAATGAACATGAGCTAATAATTTTCCTATCAAATGTAGATTTATTGCAGTTTGGGGAACATTTTAATGCAATTAATCTATTGCTATTTATATGTCATTTCAAAGCAATTATACAGCAACAGATAATGTGAGTATGAAAAGTAATGAATGGATCAGAATCAAAGTTTTAGATAAGGACCAAAACTCTAAGAACTATCATTATCACCAATTTTTAACAAATCTTAACTTTTCAGACTTAATTGTGCCAGAACATATAACCTTATTCTTCTATTACACAAATTAAGATTTATCAGTTGGATTATTTGAAATGGTTGATCATACAAAATCACTTTTATCTTAACATAAAAGTCAATGTTACCATTCAATTCAATAGGTATTTTTAAAAATTAGATATAATTGACATACTATATTAGTTTCAGGTGAATAACATAATGACTTAAAGGTTATACATATTGAGAAGTGATTAACAAAGTAAGTCCAGTTATCTTCTAAGATTATAAATAATTTTTATAATAATGAAAACTTCAAAAAAAGGTCTTTTTTAACAGCACGAGATTTGTTCTAAAGTTTTTCACTTTAGCACCAGAATAGCTGCTTTGAGAGCAACAATTATGAATATAATATTGTTCCTGCCCTCAAGAGCAGAAAATGCAACAGAATTCATTGATTACTACACATTTACAGAATCATAGCACAAGACATATTATAACTGCCAAAAGAGAAACATGAATAAAATGCTTTCAGGGCACTAAAGAGTGAGCAATTAACACATAAAAATGGTATCATTGGCCTAAGCACACAGATCTGAGAGAAAATTAGGAACTAATGAAATCAAGAGGGTAGATCTAGAGAAAATGAAACATTCTTCGCAGCTTTTTTTTTCTTGTTTCATTTTCTCTATCTTTCAAGAGACGTGATTTTTGTGTGAAAAGTCAAAAGATTCTTACAGGGCTAAAAATTAAAAGAAAAAATTCAAAGATCTCTTAGGCTTCTAACAGAAAACTGCAATTCACATTTAGCATATTACTACCCAGCTAAAGATATACTTTAGGTAATTTTATATATCAAGAGTGAGCTAAAAGAGTAGAAAATGATTATGGAAATTTCAAATGGTGTATAAATTAATTTCTTTATAATTGCTCGTTATCATTTGTTCTTAATTTCAGTTCTAGGCTACTAAAATTAAGTATATTTCAATGATTTAAAAAACTGTCCTATTTTTCTAGATTAAAGTGTTATATCTAAAAGGAGACTCATCATTTTACAATTGAGGAAATTTTAACCCGGAGACTGAGTGAACTTTCAAGTGGATGGGGCAGTGAAAGAGGTTAAGCAGAGACCAGGAGGTTTGCTGTTGTTTAGTTGATAAGTCATATCCAACTGTGATCCCAAGGACTGTAGCCCACCAGGCTCCTCTGTGCATGAGATTTCCCAGACAAGAATACTGGAGTGGGTTGCCGTTCCCTTCTCCAGAGGATCTTCCCAACCCAGGGATCGAACCCGCATCTCCTGCATTGGCAGGCAGATTCTTTACCACTGAGCCACCTGGGAAGCCTGGAAATAAATAGCACAGCAGAGGCAGAGATGCTCAGGATCTGTAACCCTTTCCTTCTCATCTTTCAAGCCCTGGCACAAGTGTCACCCTCTGTGGGAGGCCTCATCCGCACCCATAACGATGCTTAACCATGGATGAATCAATAAAGTGGACTAGGACCCAAGATTTGTTTATGTCTGTCCTGGTTTTAAAATACGTCTGCCTATTCTTTTCCCGTAAAGTTTATTACAAATATTGAGTAGAGCTCCCTATGCTGTAAAGTAGGTTCTTATTTGATTATCTATTTTATATATAGTGGTACGTATATGAAAATCCCCAAGAAGAATAGACATAGGTATATGTATAACTGAAATCACTTTGCTGTACAACTGAAACTAACGCAGCGCTGTAAATCAATCAACTATTCTCCAATATAAAATAAAAATTTACCAAAAAAAGAGCACTGCATATGTCTAAGAGCTCAAATCTTATGTACATATCATGACAGAATTCTGGAAAAGAACTGTGTTGTTGGCAGTGGTATTTAAAATAAAACTATCAGTAAAAATTTTAAATTCATACACAAAAATAAAACAAAATGTGTCTGCAAATTCTTTGACACTCCTCCCTTCAAAAGGTGGAGCATAATTCTCTTTCCCTCGAGTGTGGGCCAAATTACTACTTTGTTTCCAGTGCCCTGATCATGGTGGGACTGATGATGTGTGACTCGGGGCTACGGTTTAAAGTCCCTATCCTACTGCTAGCTCTCTCTTGGGTGGTCTGCTCTGAAGGAAATGAGCTGCCATGTCATGTTAACATTCAAACAGCCCGTGGAGAGACTCACAAGAGAAAGAACTGAAACTTCTCATCAACAATTAGCACCGCCTTGTCAACCATGTGATAGAAAGCTATCTGGGGAGTGAATCCTCCAGCCTCAGGAAAGTCCTGGTCAGCCTCTTCTCTACAGCCTCATAAGAGACTCAGCCATAATTTCACAGTTAAGCTACTAATGAATTCCTGATTCACATATACTGTAATGATAACATGTGTTTATTACTGTTTTAGGCCACTACGTTTGGGGATAATTTGTTACATAGCAAGAACTAACTGACACAATGTCCAACAAAGCCATACATGATCGGGCCATGGCCTACCTTGCCTACCACGTCTCTTTCCACTCTTACTCTAAACTACCCCCTTTCTGTTTACAAAAGAAACTCAGATCCTAATTTTTTTTTTTCAAATTTTCTAATCATATAACTTTCTTCAAATGCTATCTAACCTAAAAACTTTGAAAATAAAATATTAAATAAACAGGGGTCCTCTGTTTGATGTTGAGAGAGTTACAACCGTTCAACAATGTCTTCCTTATTTGCAGACTACCAGGACAATCGTTTATAAACTGTTGTGTTCCCAGGAGGTATATCAGGGTTCCTCCTAGTAGAATAGTGAATTTTATGAGTTATCACTGTTTGAACAAAGAGCAGCATAATTTTATAGTCATGTGTTACTTTTCCTTTAGTATTTTGCAATTAAAAATGATACAGTCTTTGCGATAAGAAGAAGAAATAAGTGAAGTAGGCAGTTTGCATATATTTGCTTAGATGGAGCAATCTGTATTTCAGAGAGTTTGAAAGCTGCAGCTTTAAATATTTATAATACTCTTAATTCCCTGTGTCATTTGCCAGTGGATAAAAACATTACATATACTCTCCGTATCTACTGGAAAACTCATCAACAAGTTACACAATCAGTTTTAAAAGCAGAAAAGGGTAATGGGTATAAATAGTTCTGGGCTTCCTAGGTGGTGCTAGTGGAAAAGAATCCACCTGTCAATGCAGGAGACGTCAGAGTCAGCAGACCTGGGTTCTATCCCTGGGTAGGGAAGATCCCCTGGAGAAGGAACTGACAACCCACTGCTGTATTCTTGCTTGGAAAATTCCAAAGACGGAGGAACCTGGTGGGCTCCAGTCCATGGGGCCACAAAGAGTCGGACACGACAGCACATAAATAACTCTGGGTTTGAACTCAGCAAAAGCAGAATTTCCTTTTCGATGAAACCTGTCTTTTGCAGGAAGGTCACTATCAAGATTTAGCTTATTCACAGAGCAGAATTCTTCAGCAGCCTCAGCTATGAACATGCTCAGAGGCTCTTTGTCATATACCAGTTAGCACTGGTTAGGAATTACTCCTCTAGTTTCTATTCCAAATACTATGTATCATCTTCTTCTTTTGAATTAGCATTGTGAGGGATAAGGTTAGAAAGCATCCCCAAATTATCACATAGCTTTAAAGTCAGGATGATTAAAATTATTTGCCTAAATATACCGTAAATGCACAGCTGCAAAGGATGCAAAAAGCCAATGAGCACTAATTGCAGTCAAAAAAATGAAGGCTACTTTGTTTACTTCGGGGGTGTGCTTAGGGCAAAAGAACAAAAGATACAATTTTACACTTGTTTAGCAGTTAAGAAGGCATTTTATTAATTACAATGTCATATAAATTTTCTCAGATAATCTAAACATGACAGTTCCTTACAAGGGTTAGGATATTATCTGTTATTATAACCATCTTTTCTCCAAAGGTCTCTTTAAAGGATTATAGCTAAACTATTACATGACACTAAAATGATCGATACTAAATTTTTCTAGGAAGGTTAAACTTTATGAAGTGTTTGCTATGTCATCTGTTTCATCCCCACCCTATGTTATTAACATCATTTAAGACGATGGCTGGGGCTTCCTTGTTGGTCAAGTGGTTAAGAATCTGCCTGGCACGGAAGGGGACATGGGTTTGATCCCGAGCCAGGGAACTAAGATCCCACACGCTTTGGAGCCACTTAGCCTGAGCGGCACAACTAGAGAGTCTGTGTACTGCGACAAAAGATCCTACATGATGCGACACAGATACCACATGCGGCCAAATAAATAAATATTTTTAAAAAGAAGATTATAGTTCACAGTCATTCACCCAAGGGCACACCACAAGAGGTATGATCAGGGTCTGAAGCCTGAATGACTCCAAATGCAGTGCTCCCTTCTCTCCCCTCAGCTGTCCCCTTCAACCAGAATTCCACTGCCTCAGAGAACAGATTTTTCTCTAGTAATCGGACAACGAGCCTTCTCTTAGACTCTTCACTAGAGGCAACAGCATTAGAAATGCTGTGACTTGCTTGATGAAGAATGTCCAAGTGCACTCTTAGGCATAAGAATTCTTCCAGTCTTTATTGCCAGTGACTAAGAAATTTAGGGTAGGGGTCATGAGGAGAGAGAAGGCTGCTGCTGCTAAGTCACTTCAGTCGTGTCCGACTCTGTGCGGCCCCATAGACGGGAGCCCGCCAGGCTCCCCCGTCCCTGGGATTATCCAGGCAAGAACACTGGAGTGGGTTGCCATTTCCTTCTCTAATGCGTGAAAGTGAAAAGTGAAAGTGAAGTCGCTCAGTCGTGTCAGAGTGTTAGCAACCCCAGGGACTGCAGCCTATCAGGCTCCTCCATCCATGGGATTTTCCAGGCAAGAGTACTGGAGTGGGGTGCCATTGCCTTCTCCTAGAGAGAAGGCTACATACTTTCTATTTGCTATTTAACTCTAACAGCTGAGTGAAATAGGTCATATATCTCTATATGACTCAAAGAAATTAACATCCACAGGGATTAAGAAGCATGATTAGGGATTTCCCTGGTGGTCCAGTAGCTAATGCTTCGCCTTCCAGTGCAGGGGTTGTGGGTTCAATCCCTGGTTCAGAAGCTAAGATTCTACATGCCTCATGGCCAAAAAAACCAAAACAAAAAACAGAAGCAACACTGTAACAAATTCAATACAGACTTTTTAAATAGTCCACATCAAAAAAACCTTAAAAAAAAAAAAAAAAGAAATATGCCTAAATTTTCACAACACTTACAACATGGAGCTGGGATTTGAACCCAGAAGACAATGGCAACCCACTCCAGTACTCTTGCCTGGAAAATTCCATGGACGGAGGAGCCTGGTATAGGCTCCATGGGGTTGCACAGAGTTGGACATGACTGAAGCGACTTAGCAGCATAACTAATTTTAGAGCTCATGTTCTTTCTACTACACTAATCTGCCATGTGTTTTAGCAGCAAATTTGACAGTATTTTATCATGTCTGGATTTTCCCAATAATCATAAACACAACTGAAAATACTGTATTCCTACAAGCACTCTTGTCACCTTCTCATGGATAAATTGCCAAGAAAATATATGACTTATTTTACATATTTCAAGTTACTCACTCCAGTGTACCTTATACATCAACCTGAACTAATTTCTTTAAAACTATTTTCAACACTTTCCTGAACTGACTGTCATTTTACTGACCATAATCAAAGACCACGGCTAAGGACAAAGACCTTTTCTATCCTCACCCACAGTCATATTAAGAACAAACCTTCAATGCGTAATAGAGTGTCATTTCAGACCAGCCTCTCATCAGCGTTTCTATACTCACCAAGCTCAAACGTACTTTCCGCCATTGTTGTAACTAATCTTCCCATGTGGAAAGTCTTCTGTTTCAGTTTCCCCTCTGCAGACCTTCTGCAGACCTAGCTCCTTCTCAATGCTGGGCTCAGTCCTCTGAGCATTTTTCAGTAACAGAATTTAGCCAATTTCAACCTTCCTCTCTATGTGGCTTTGTTAGTTGCTCAGCTGTGTCCGACTTGTTGTGACCTCATGGGCTGTAGCCCGCCAGGCTCCTCTGTCCATGGGATTCTCCAGGCAAGAATACTGGAATGGGGAGCCATTCCCTTCTCCAGGGGGTCTTCCCAACCCAGGAATCGAACTCAGGTCTCTTGCATTATAGAGGAATTCTTTAACATCTGAGCTATCAGGGAAGCCCCTCTAGAATGTAGCCTGTTCCATACAAGTTATATCAAATTGTCTACCATCTTCTGTTATTTACCTTTTCTTGTGTGCTTGTCTGGACTTTGCAGATAGTTATATACTTTTTAAAGCAGCTTCCTGCCTCACACTTGTTCAGAATCTTCTACAGCAATGACTCTGCTGTGTATACAGTTCAGTTCAGTTCAGTTCAGTCGCTCAGTCGTGTCTGACTCTTTGCGACCCCATGAATTGCAGCACGCCAGGCCTCCCTGTTCATCACCATCTCTCAGAGTTCACTTAGACTCACATCCATCGAGTTGGTGATGCCATCCAGCCATCTCATCCTCGGTCGTCCCCTTCTCCTCCTGCCCCCAATCCCTCCCAGCATCAGAGTCTTTTCCAATGAGTCAACTCTTCTCATGAATTGGCCAAAGTACTGGAGTTTCAGCTTCAGCATCATTCCTTCCAAAGAAATCCCAGGGCTGATCTCCTTCAGAATGGACTGGTTGGATCTCCTTGCAATCCAAAGGACTCTCAAGTGTCTTCTCCAACACCACAGTTCAAAAGCATCAGTTCTTTGGGGCTCAGCTTTCTTCACAGTCCAACTCTCACATCCATACACGACCACAGGAAAAATCATAGCCTTGACTAGACAGACCTTTGTTGGCAAAGTAATGTCTCTGCTTTTCGATATGCTATCTAGGTTGGTCATAACTTTTCTTCCAAGGAGTAAGCGTCTTCTAATTTCATGGCTGCAGTCACCATCTGCAGTGATTTTGGAGCCCCCCAAAATAAAGTCTGACACTGTTTCTACTGTTTCCCCATCTATTTTCCATGAAGTGATGGGACCGGAGGCCATGATCTTCGTTTTCTGAACGTTGAGCTTTAATACAACTTTTTCGCTCTCATCTTTCACTTTCATCAGGAGGCTTTTTAGTTCCTCTTCACTTTCTACAATAAGGTTGGTGTCATCTGCATATCTGAGGTTATTGATATTTCTCCCGGCAATCTTGATTCCAGCTTGTGCTTCCTCCAGCCCAGCGTTTCTCATGATATACTCTGCATAGAAGTTAAATAAGCAGGGTGACAATATACAGCCTTGACGTACTCCTTTTCCTATTTGGAACCAGTCTCTTGTTCCATGTCCAGATCTAACTGTTGCTTCCTGACCTGCATATCAGTTTTTCAAGAGGCAGGTCAAGTGGTCTGGTATGCCCATCTCTTTCAGAATTTTCCACAGTTGATTGTGATCCACACATAGTCAATAAAGCAAAAATAGATGTTTTTCTGGAACTCTCTTGCTTTTTCCATGATCCAGTGGATGTTGGCAATTTGATCTCTAGTGCCTCTGCCTTTTCTAAATCCAGCTTGAACATCTGGAAGTTCACGGTTCATGTATTGCTGAAGCCTGGCTTGGAGAATTTTGAGCATTACTTTACTAGCATGTGAGATGAGTGCAATTGTGTGGTAGTTTGAGCATTCTTTGGCATTGCCTTTCTTTGGGATTGGAATGAAAACTGACCTTTTTCAGTCCTATGACCACTGCTGAGCTTTCCAAATTTGCTGGCATATTGAAGGCAGCACTTTCACAGCATCATCTTTCAGGATTTGAAATAGCTCAACTGGAATTCCATCACCCCCACTAGCTTTAAACAGCTTCTGACTAACAGTTTACCCTCAGTTCCTGACAACTACCAAGAGCTTAGATTTGCGCTTTTCTCCTTTCTCATTTAAAATTTAAATTTAACAGGTGACATAGCACCAGTTCATTCTACAAAGGAGCTAAGGTAGCTGGTGATGTTCTGTTCATTCTCACAGAACTCCAAAATACTGAAAACATTTATCTCCGTGTTTTACTTTACAAAGGTAAATAGATACCTTATTACATTGTTAAGCCATTACTGAATAATTACACAGTTTATGTTCTTGAATTTGCAAACAAAAAATGAGAAGTCAAATGAATTTTAAAATAAACATAGAGGAAGCAAATGCATTTTAAAAGAAAGTAAATGACATTTTAAAACTGAAGAAAGCAAATGAATTTTTTTTAATGCAATGCCCAGGATGTGGCAGTAGGTTGGTGCCTATCCAGGATCCTTCCTTTTTTTTTTTTTTTTTT
>SJYV01002369.1:50166-88757 GCA_006410875.1 Neotragus pygmaeus | reverse complement strand
TCCCTTCTTTTTTTTTTTTTTTTTTTTCAGTTGATTTAAATACATAGTTTTAATTCATGCTATGGTTGAAATCTTCCACTTTTTAAAAAAGCATTCTGGTTTCCTCTTAGAATATCTAACAGATACTCTAGATATCTGTGTCTTTCTTGACACAGTTCATATAATTCCAATAAAATTGAACTTCTCCCCTCATCGTCTAGCTCCAGGAAGAGTATCAGATGACTTAAGACAATCGACACTTTTCATTCTCTTACATATAATTAGTGTCTCAAGTTTGGGCAAAAGAGTTTAAGATGGCCCAGTCAGTCAGACTCAGGATTCTCTTATGGAAAGCTGTAGCAGAGTTCCCTTATTTTAACCCTGAGCAAGAAAATCCCTGGCTCTAATCTTAGGTCCACAAGGAAACCCAGTCTAGAATAAAGCTGCAGAAATCATGGCAAAGAGAGAGAGTGAGTCTGAGCTCATGGCTATGAATACCTGGCAGGGGGAGGCAGGGGGAAACAACAAAAATAGCCCAGTTCTGGAGTTTAACATTTATCTGTTTCAACACTGTGGGCTTCCCAGGTGGCACAGTGGTAAAGAATCTGCCCGCCAATACAGGAGGTTCAAGAGATGCTGGTTTGATTCCCGGATCAGGAAGATCCCTGGAGTAGGAAGTGGCACCCCACTCCAGTATTCTTGCCTGGGAAATTCCATGGACAGAGGAACCTGGCGAGCTACAGTCCATGGGATCACAAAGAGTTGAAGAAGACTGAGCAGCAGGCATGGCATGGCTGCATTTGAACATTGCACTCATGAAAACTAAGAAAGTCCCTTTTTTTATTTACCCAAATATGAGGCAAGTTTTTTCTTGTTTGCAATCGAAGGCATCCTAGTTGATATAGACACCTATACTAAAATAAAGCTTATATTGCCATTAGTTTAAAATAAAGCATATTCCAGGAAATCTGGAGTATTACAAAGTATATCACAGAAATAGGAATGTTAATAGGGATGCAATCTACAACAAGATGACTATAGCTAACACTACTGTATGGTATACAGGAAGCTGTTAAGAGAGTAAATCCTATAGTTCTCATCACGAGGAGAAAAATTTTATTTTCTTTCTTATTCTTTTTATCATGTCTATATGAAAAGGTGAATGTCAGCTGAAACTATGTGGTAACTATCCAAAAGACATGTAAATCAAACCATTACACTATACACCTTAAGCTTATGTGATCAATAAAACAAACATTTTTTCAATAAAACTGAAAAAATAAAAATATAATTGGACTTTTAAGAATGAGGTTAAACTACAAAAAGGCAAGTGGATCATTTTCTGTAAGGAAATAAATTTGCTCTTCCAAGCAGTAAGATTTAAAATATTTTTGTGTGAATGGCAAATACAAACTAAGGTGTTCAGTGGTAGGTTTTCTCCCATTACTGTTTTTGCACATATAAATGCTAACTTTTATTTAAATTATTGATAGAAATGGCAAATTTATGTATCCCTGGATTAAATGCTTTCTCACTAATCACATAAAATTTATATAATAATCTATATAAATGCTTTTATGTTGCATGTATAGTAAATGATTTTAATGATAAAAACTAAAATTAAATTTGCAGATGTGTTAGTAGAACTAATCTCTACAGAAGTAATAAAAATGCCTAAACATCAAAGGTGAAAGTTTAACATAAAGTTAATTAATATTTGAATACTGAAATTAAGTGGAAATTAATTACCTGATTCATAGGCTTTAAGTAGATGGTCAAATTGCTGAATAACATAGATTATTAGGTTCAGAACTTTAATTTGTAATACAATTTACTTGGTATATGTAGCAGGTGCTTTAAAAAAATGTGCATTTGGGGGCAGCTTCATAATGACCCAAAACTTTTGAAGCAAGAAATGTGTCCTCTCCAAAAACAAAAATATCAACTACTGTACAGGTCCATGACATGGAGAAAATTAAGCAAATAACAATCACTAGAGGGTGCTTTTATTTTCCCTCAACAGAGTAAAATCCCTAAAACTGAATCAGTTATTTTGAATTAAGCTATGCATGCATGCTAAGTTGCTTCAGTCGCATCCGACTGTTTGCAACCCTACAACCCTATGGACTGTAGCTCAGCCAGGCTCCTCTGACCATGGGTTTCTCGAGGCAAGAATACTAGAGTGGGTTGTTGCCATGCTCTTCTTCAGGGGAGCTTCCCGACCCAGGGATCAAATCCACGTCTCTTACTTCTCCTTCATCGGCAGAGGGGGTTATTTACCCCTAGTGCCACCTGGGAAGCTCTGGATTAAGCTGTGAAAAGTTAAAGCGTTAGTCTTAGTCATGTCCAGCTCTTTGCAACCCCATGGACTATAGCTAGCCAGGTTCCTGGGTCCATGGAATTCTCCAGTCAAGGAAAGTGAAGTGGGTAGTCATTTCCTCCTTCAGTGTATTCTCCCACCCAGGGATCAAGCCTCGGTCTCCACACTGCAGGCAGATTCTTTACCGCCTGAGCCACCAGGGAAGCCCCAAATTAAGCTATAGTACTAACTTAATCAGTTACTGTTTTATTTTGAGGTTGATTAAACCTAATAAGGATCAAAGAATATTGACTCACCAGATTAAAATACTCAAAATAAGTATAATAGGAGTAATAAGTACTTCTCTTGCACAGTATACAAAAATATTAAATTAATGCTTACTAAATAGTTTTCTTATTTCTACTCAGCTGCCTTTGAGAAAATAAAATGCTACTCTAAGTCTTTAAAAATATACCTAACATCAGAACAATATATGATTTATTTAGACCAACAAATGTAAAGCCATATTTCTTATAATCCTGTCAACAGCTGCAACTAGGAAACTTAGTTTAGTTAATAAATATAGAATGCAATCAAATAGCATTTCTTTATCACCTGAGACACGTATTCAGAAAGATTAAATATTTAATGCAAATGACATCATTGTTTCCCTCAGTAATGTCAGTCACTTTTTGCCATTTAATAATTAAAGTACTTTGCAAGCCAATATAAAAATTAAACCATATAGTTGAGAACATGCAGACATCCAATCCCATTGGGTTTCAAACATTTTTTTTCTTAATTTTCCCAGTAAAAGTTTCCTTTTCTTTGTTTCTAAAATATTTGCTTTAAGTTTTCTTAGCCACTCAATAGTGGTCAGACTTACACTGCAATTCTTACCTCTTGTCCAATGTTAACAATTTTATATAAATTATTACATAAGTAACAATTTATATAAATATAAATAACATCTCATAACATCTCATTTTGTTTGATATAAATAACATCTTATTTTGTATCATATTAGACATATTATACCAATGGAAATTAGAACAAAACTCCGCAATATAAACAGGTTCGGTAATATTTGAATAACAGAGTAGTAGACACCCCACTCCAGTACTCTTACCTGGAAAATCCCATGGACGGAGGAGCCTGGTAGGCTGCAGTCCATGGGTTCGCCAACAGTCGGATACGACTGAGTGACTTCACTTTGACTTTTCACTTTCATGCATTGGAGAAGGCAATGGCACCCCACTCCAGTACTCTTTCCTGGAGAATCCCAGGGGCGGGGGAGCCTGATGGGCTGCTGTCTAGGGGTCGCGTAGAGTCGGACACGACTGAAGCGACTTAGTAGCAGCAGCAGGGCAATAAAAGCCTTAGTACAGAACTCTTCCCTTACTAAGTATGGGGTTTTATCTGTGTTGATTTACCCTTATCGAAGCTCTCTTAAAAGCTGCGATGGAATTAGAGCAGACAATGCTTCCAGGCAGTGTTGAGACCGAGAAAGAAAATAGATCCATTAAAATAACCAGCCCCACATGATATACTCAATATTTAACAGCTGCTTTACACAGGTAGTTCACAACTTGCCAAAGATATAACCTCAAAGAATGAATAATGTAATGATTCAGAAACTCATATAGACAACATGTGAAACCATTCAGTCATGTACTCAGACTTGGTGCCCCTTGGAGTGTTATTTATAATTTGAAATATGTTCATATTCACAAAGGATTTTAGCTTACATATACACATAGAGTTAACATATATATCTGTAGTTAAGTTAGGGCTATAAAGGCCTTCAATCAACAAACTAGTTGTAGAAATCTAGTGGGGATAAGCAGGGCCCAGAATGAGCTGGGTGTGATCACTGAACACTTGAATTTTTCCAGCCATAGAAATAAGGGAAATGTGACAGATGGTGGGAGTTGCCATATTTTTGGAAAAAGGAAGCTTGTTGATTGTTCTCTAGAATCTTGATTTCATACAAGAGACAGAGAAGACACAGAAGCTGGTTGTCTAACTGTTCCTGAGGCTATTTATTCCTTGGGAGAGTGGACTCAGGTGCAAAAATGTCAAGGCAAGAACTGTCACTGAATGGAGAGCAAGTTCTCCTCCAGGGAAATAAACTCTAATTAGCATCTGAGGTGACAAGGCTGATTCATGCTATTCCTGAAAGCTATGAGCGTGACATATCCTTCTTGAGTCAGAGGCTGCCTTACTGCAACTTAGAGGTACGAACAGCAACCCTTCTCTTCAAAAACTGTGTTTGATCTGCTTAAAAAGTTTGGGTGCATGGAATTCTTGATCTCAAAATAGACAAGCTAAAATTTTTATCCAAATTATTTTGAGGGAAGATGTACCCTTCAAGTTCACTCATATGTGGATATAAACATGCCCCATTCACTCCTTGAAAGTGGAAGTGTTAGTCATTCAGTCTTGCCTTTGCAACTCCATGAGCCATAGCCCACCAGGCTCCTCTGTTCATGCAGTTTTCTAGGCAAGAATACTGGAGTGGGTGTCCATGCTCTCCTCCAGGGCATCTTCCTGACCCAGAGACAGAATCCGTGTCTCCTGCATTGCAAGCAGATTCTTTCCTTCTGAGCCGCCAGGGAAGTCCAATCCATTCCTTATTTTGCCATTAAAAATCAGATTTTGAACAAAAACATTCTGATGGTCGTTCCTGAATGGTGGCTTCAAACAGTACACAGCAGCAACCAACCAGCTTTTAGATGTGTTTCTGAAGTATGCCCTCCCACACTTCCCATGGTCTCTGAGATAATAATAGTTATTATGTTTCCAAATGATGATGTCTTAACAGATCTAACTACAAAAGGATTACTACTAGTTTCTGTTCATAAGTCATCACCATTGCCATTGAACAGAATTCTTATCTTTCTTTTGGCTGTGGCAAGTGAATATTTACTAAATCATGTAAGAACAGAATCAGGTTGTTTTAGACCTAAGCACCTTTACAGGTCTAAACTTAGAAGCTGATTTGTCAATAGACAGTGCTTTTCCTTCCTGGTTTTACAAACTACACTAGTTGAGAAAGCCTGTACTGTGTGAGGTCGCTCAGAGCATCTTTTAACTTGAGCTGAAACAGTTTCTAGTTACAAAATCAGAAGGTGACAAAAATTTGGTAAAATGGTTCAGGAAAATGTATACTGTTTTAATAATTTCCTCAGGAAACTGAAAGATGATGACAAATATTATTCATGAAATAGTTTTGCCAAAAATAGCTTGCTCTTTACATGAAGTAATATATTAAGAGGGTGGGACTTGAAATATACCAAGAAAATGCAGAGAGGGTAGCTTAGTTTAACAGCTGAAAAAGAAAAACTAGGATTTTTCTAAGTAAGTGATTTTCTTATCTTTGGCCTTCAAAATGTGCTTTTCATGTGTAACGAGATAAAAAGAACAGCTTTTTCCACTATGAAATCATATTTAAGAAAATTTGTTAAGTACTGCAGTTTAAAGTGTAAGTTATGTTGAAATAATGGAAAAGAGAATATTAATTATTAGATAAAGATAACTCAAGGCACAATATTGTAAAGCAATTATCCTCCAATTAAAAATAAATTTTTAAAAAGATACAAGAGAAAGGTGATACTTTATGGTTTGGTTGTTTTAACTATGAAAAAGTTGATAAAACAGATTCTTTTTCTTGCACTGCCAGCAGCAACAGCAATACTTGGCATATAGTATGTGTTCAATGAATATAGCCTGTTTTCTTTCTTGCTGTTTGCAGCAAGTTCCTTTTCTCATCTTTCAACTTCATGCCCTTTGGTCTGAACCTACATTATATCAAGGATAAGTTATATATTGTTAATCACTAAAGATAAAATTTTTGTCAAATCTTTCCTCTGCTTCTCTCCAGATAATATAATGACCTCACAGATGGAATGGAACAATCATCCAAAATAATAGATACTGTCCTAAACTGATCTCCATACCATTTATCTCTCACTCAATAACTTAAGAAGGTAACACCAATATATTTAATAATTAGGATAATGGCTAACATATAAATTGCATTTGGGCTTCCCAGGTGGTAAAGAATCAGCCAGCCAAGCAGGAGACATGGGTTCAATCCCTGGATTGGGGCAATCGCCTGAAGAAGGAGATCGCAACCCACTCCAATATTCTTGTCTGGGAAATCCCATGGGCAGAAAGGAGCCTGGTGGACTCAGTCCACAGGGTGGCAAAGAGTTGGAGACGACTAGTGACTAAACAAACAACTGCAGAATATTGCATTTATTGTGTACCAGGTACTTGTTTAAGCACTTTACATGTACTAACCCACTTCATCTTTATACTTACCCTGTGCAGTAAATACAATTATCCCTATTTTAAAGTCGAGAATATGGAGTCAATGAGAGTTTCAGTAACAAGCCCAAGGTCATACAAATAGTAAGTCACAGAGTAGGGGTTCACAGCCAAAAGACTGCAGCGCCTCTCATGGAGTCTACAGCCCTGCGTGCAGCATTCCGGGGTGAATTAAACATATTTCCTTGCCTTCTACCTCTTACTCAGAACTAATGTAAAACTTGCCAGGTTCCTGTGCCTGGGGCAACAGCCAGTTTCCCCCTCAGTCAGTCTCCCCCATCAAGAAGCTGTCATAAGCCTCTTATCCTTCTCCATCAGAGGGCAGAGAGACTGAACACCACAGTCACAGAAAACCAGCCAATCAGATCACACGGAGCACAGCCTTGTCTAACTCAATGAAACTATGAGCCGTGCTGTGTGGGGCCACCCAAGACGGACGGATCATGGTGGAGAGCTCTGACAAAACATGGTCCACTGGAGAAGGGAATGGCAAACCACCTCAGTACTCTTGCCTTGAGAACTCCATGAACAGTATGAAAAACCAAAAAGATAGTATACTGGAATATGAACTTTCCAGGTCAGGAGGTGCCCAGTAAGTTACTGGAGATCAGTGGAGAAATAACTCCAGAAAGAATGAAGGGATGGAACCAAAGCAAAAACAATACCCAATTGTGGATGTGACTGTGATAGAAGTAAAGTCGGGTGCTGTAAGGAGTGTTGTAAGGAGCAATATTACATAGGAACCTGGAATGTTAGGTCCATGAATCAAGGCAAATTGGAAATGGTCAAACAGGAGATGGCAAGAGTGAACATCGACATTTTAGGAATCAGTGAACTAAAATGGACTGGAATGAGGGAATTTAATTCAAATGACCATTATATCTACTAAAGTGGGCAGGAATCCCTTAGGAGAAATGGAGTAGTCATCATAGTCAACAGAAGAGTCTGAAATGCAGTACTTGGATGCAATATCAAAAATGACAGAATGATCTCTGTTCATTTTCAACGCAAACCATTCAATATCACGGTGTTCCAAGTCTATGCCCTGACCAGTAATGCTGAAGAAGCTGAAGCTGAATGCTTCTATGAAGACCTACAAGACCTTCTAGAACTAACACCCCCCAAAAGATGTCCTTTTCATTATAGGGGACTGGAAGGGAAAAGTAGGAAGTCGAGAAACACCTGGAGTAACAGGCAAGTTTGGCCTTGGAATACAGAATGAAGCAGGGCAAAGGCTAATAGAGTTTTGCCAAGAGAACGCACTGGTCACAGTAAATTCCAACAACACAAAAGAAGGCTCTACACATGGACATCACCAGATGGTCAACACCGAAATCAGATTGATTATATTCTTTGCAGCCAAAGATGGAGAAGCTCTATACAGTCAGCAAAAACAAGACCAGGAGCTCACTGTGGCTCAGATCATGAACTCCTTATTGCCAAATTTAGACTTAAATTGAAGAAAGTAGGAGAAACCACTAGACCACTCAAGTATGACCTAAATCAAATCCCATACAATTATATAGTGGAAATGAGAAATAGATGCAAGACTAGAGATCTCTTAAAGAAAATTAGAGATACCAAGGAAAATTTCATGCAAATATGGGCTCAATAAAGGATGAAAATGGTATGGACCTAATAGAAGCAGAAGATATGAAGAAGAGGTGGCAAGAATACAAAGAAAAACTATGCAAAAAATATCCAGATAACCCAGATAATCACCATGGTATGATCACTAACCTAGAGCCAGACATCCTGGAATGTGAAGTCAAGTGGGGCTTAGGAAGCATCACTGCGAACAAAGCTAGTGGAGGTGATGGAATTCCAGTTGAGCTATTTCAAATCCTAAAAGAAGATACAGTGAAAGTGCTATACTCAATATGCCAATAAATTTGGAGAACTCAGCAGTGGCCACAGGACTGGAAAAAGTCAGTTTCTTTTCATTCCAATACTAAAGAAAAGCAATGCCAAAGAATGTTCAAAAGTATTATATAATTACACTCATCTCACATGCTAGTAAAGTAATACTCAAAATTCGCCAAGCCAGGCTTCAACAGTATGTGAACGTGAACTTTCAGATGTTCAAGCTGGATTTAGAAAAGGCAGAGGAACCAGATATCAAATTGCCAACATCCAATGGATCATCAAAAAGGCAAGAGAGTTCCTGGAAAAGGTCTACTTATGCTTTATTAACTATGCCAAAGCCTTTGACTGTGTGGATCACAACAAAATGTGGAAAATTCTTAAAGAGATAGGGATACCAGACCACCTTACCTGCCTCCTAAGAAATCTGTATGCAGGTCAAGAAGTAACAGTTAGAACTGGACACGGAATAACAGACTGGTTACAAACAGGGAAAGGAGTACGTCAAGGCTGTATGTAGTCACCATGCTTATTTAACTTCTATGCAGAGTACATCGTGAGAAACACTGGGCTGGATGAAGCACAAGCTGGAATCAAGATTGCTGGGAAAATATCAATAACCTCAGATATGCAGATGACACCAACCTATGGCAGAAAGCAAAGAGGAACTAAAGAGCCTCTTGATGAAAGTGAAAGAGAAGAGTGAAAAAGTTGGCTTAAAACTCAACATTCAGAAAAACAAGATCATGGCATCTGGTCCCATCATGCCACGGAAACAGATGGGGAAACAGTGGAAACAATGTCAGACTTTATTTTCGGGGGTGCTCCAAAATCACCGCAGATGGTGACTGCAGCCATGAAATTAAAAGACGCTTAGTCCTTGGAAGAAAAGTTATGACCAACCTAGACAGCATATTCAAAAGCAGAGACATTACTTTGCCAATTAAGGTCCGACTAGTCAAGGCTATGGTTTTTCCTGTGGTCATGTATGGATGTGAGAGTTTGGACTGTGAAGAAGGCTGAGCACCGAAGAATTGATGGTTTTGAACTGTGGGGTTGGGGAAGACTCTTGAGAGTCCCTTGGACTGCAAGGAGATCCAATCAGTCCATTCTGAAGGAGATCAACCCTGGGATTTCTTTGCAAGGAATAATGCTAAAGCTGAAACTCCAGTACTTTGGCCAATTCATGAGAAGAGTTGANCTGTGGAGGGATCAAACTCTGCTTTTGCAAACCTGGCTTGGAGAAGTAGCTTATTGTGTAGTCTTCTTTCTATTAAGCATTAAGAATCGCACATATAGTTGAGCTTCAAGGTGGCTGCAAGAACGATGACCCTCTTTTTTTTTTCTTTTTTGTTGGTGCTACCACAATTTTATCCCTCTGAATAAGGGGATATTTAGTTTACCATTTACTCCAAAACTCATGAAGTCCTTTCTTTCCTATATTAACTTGCTAAAACTGTCTTAGCAAAATGAAATATACATGCTGACTTAAAACTCAATTTGTTTTCTCACAGTTCTGGAGGCTGGAAGTCCAAGATCCAAGTGTTGGCAGGTTTGGTATCTTCCCGTGACTCTCTCTTTGGCTTTTGACTGATGTCTTTTCACCCTATCCTCATATGACCTTTCCTTTGTGTACATATATATGTGTTGCCTCTCCTATTCTTGTAAAACCACCAGGCCTATCAGATTAGGGCTCCACCCATAAGACATCATTTAATCATAGTTATGGTTGTAAAGACTCTATCTCTAAATACAGTCATATTGAGGAGGAGGGAAGATTTCAACATATGAATTTGGTGGAGTGATCATTCATAACACCTCTTCATACATCCTTTTTAGTCATTTGAGTGAAATTTCTGAGGATTAGACTGGAAACCTGCTCTAATATCACCATCTTTAAAAGTTCATTTTTCTAAGATTATAAAAACAATATATGTTTCCTGTGGAAATATAGAAAATGGCAGAACATGAGGGAAAAAAGTAAACCAGTATAATCCCACCAGTCAGTTTAGAGCCTTGTCAATATTGTAACATATATTTTACATTTAAGGTACTTTTCAGGGACATTATTTTACACAGATGAGTTCACACGATGTATAAATTTAGGTACATCTTTTTAAAATTTAGAAGTTACATGATGAATGACAAAGTCTCAAAATGGAAGATGTCTTGCTCTTTGAATCACTACTGGGAGGAGAACTGTTCATCAACCAGAACATTATGTAAGGAAAATTTATACTTACAATATGCTTAAAAAAGCTTTGTTATTATTTGAGGCTAATGGTGGCCTAATATAGCAAACTGGCATTGGAGGGTTTTGATCAGAAGAATCACATAATCTGTAATAGTTATTTTAAAACCATCAATCTGGTTTCTATGTGAAGAATAGACTTTAGAGGAGGAAAATGAAAGCAAGGGAGTGTTCAGAAGTGACTGATCCTGTATAGGCACTACGCGTGGGTGACTTCCACTAGGAAGGCTTCAGTGGAAGTAGTGAGGAGTGGAAAGATTCTGGATACATTTTGATGGTAAAGCTAACAATGTTTACTAACAGACTGAATAAAGGAAGAGGCATAGTTTCAAAAATTTGGTTTAAGCAAATGAAAAAAGGCTGAGTGCTGAAGAATTGAGGCTTTCAAATTGTGATGCTGAAGAAGGCTCTTGAGCGTTCTTTGGACTGCAAGATCAAACCAGTCAATCCCAAAGAAAATCAACCTTGAATATTCACTGGAAGGACTGATGCTGAAGCTGAAACTCCAATACTCTAGCTATCTGATATGAAGAGCAGACTAATTGGAAAAGACCCTGATGGTGAGAAAGATTGAGGGCAAGAGGAGAAGGGGACAACAGACGATGAGATGATTGGATGGCATCATTGACTCAATGGACATGAGTCTGAGCAAACTCCAGGAGATAGTGAAAGACAGTGAAACCTGGTGTGCTTCCGTCCATAGAGTGTCAAAAAGTCCAACATGACAGTGACTGAACAACAGCAAGAATGGAGTGGCTATCGACTATGATAGACAAACTAGGAGATTTGTCTTTATATATGATATGAGATTGCTATAGATATCTCAGTGGAGATAGTTGTAGCAACTGGATATATATATCTACAGTTCAAAGCTCAAAATAGGGGAATTAGTTATGAATAGAAAGAAAAAGCATCAGCAAGAGTAGAATAGTTAGAAACCAAATATAAGAATGATTTCCATATACAGATTCTTCAACCATGTTCATATGCATGAACAATGTTCATTTTTATTTGAAGATCATGCCTAGTAGATTTCGTTTAATAAATTTATTTTATTTCCAATACAGAAAACTTAAAATATTATAGTTGGCATATTATTATGAATAATCTCTTTATGGAAGTAATCAAAAAGCTATATCTTATTCCTATATTATTAGCAATCATATACTTTTAATAGTAAGAAACTGCCAAACTGTTTTCCCAAGTGTATGCACTGTTTAGCATTCTCACCAGTATGAGAGTTCCAGTCACTCTGTATGCTTTATAGCACTTAGTATATCCAGGATTATTTTTATTTTTCATTCTNTATCTTATTCCTATATTATTAGCAATCATATACTTTTAATAGTAAGAAACTGCCAAACTGTTTTCCCAAGTGTATGCACTGTTTAGCATTCTCACCAGTATGAGAGTTCCAGTCACTCTGTATGCTTTATAGCACTTGGTATATCCAGGATTATTTTTATTTTTCATTCTCTTTCTTGGATCTGTATGGCTACATAATTTGTGTAGACTATGTAAGTTGTCCTAATGCAAAGTTTATTATGTTCATTCCTATTTTATTCCTATATATTTGGAAAGCATTTTTTCTTAGACGATAGCTATATGTTGCCAAATTTTCGATATTGTCTCTAAGAGTCTTTGAGGGCATCTCTGGAATGCAGGAAGATGTAAGAGATGTGAGTCAATCCCTGGGTCAGGAAGATCCCCTGGAGAAGGGAATGGCAACCCACCCCAGTATTCCTGCTTGGAAAATTTCATGGACACAGAAGTCTGGCAGGCTATGGTCCATAGGGTCACAGAGATTGGAACACAACTGAAGTGACTTAGCATGCATGCAAAAGAGTCTTTGAATCCTTTTGTATTAAAATGGCACCGTATGAAACTTAGATCAACCTCTTTATTTTCTTAGATCAGATTTTATTACTTTTGGCCAAAGTCCTTGCCACGACTTAGAAGGCAAAGATCAGGTAGAACCTGATCTTTAAAGAAATTTATGGCATGCACTTGAGTTCAGAGCATAAAAAACAAATAGTATTTCAGAAGTTATTCCTTTAAAATCCCATCAAGCTAATACATCTCATTGTTATTTTAACAGTAATCAGTGCCAAAAGACCAACTCAAAGTTCTGCACTCGTATCACTGTCCGAATGCATGTAACTGGTTCTTTATAGGATTGATTTTCAGTCAATGTTGGAATTAATCCAAATGCACAATACAGAATAAAAGAATGTGGAAGATCTCAAGAGTATTTCTTGAAATAGCTCTGGAGAGTCTCTGCAAATAGAAGGCTTTTTGTGTGTGTGGGGGGGGGGCGGCATTGAGTTTGGGAAACAAAGTATTATATATATGTACCACTTAAAGGTTAATTTTGTATGTAGTAAATATTTGAAAACTTCCAACAAAACCAGCAACAAAGAAATTTATTTTAATTTGCTCAACTTGCAGTTTCTCAATTGTAATTCCCTAGAGAATGACTGTTAATCTAACACTTTCAAATACATCTGGGAATGTGCATGACAGTGCATGGTTTGAGAACTGCTGTCTTACTTAGGGTGTCTTCGGAGCTGTTACTCTTGCAGGGAAAGAATGGCCACCCATCTTTGGTAATAGTAATTAATGCCTCCTGATTTGGGGCAAAAATCATGATAAAAGATGTATAGTTCCGAAAATAAGTAAAAAGGCAACTTTAGTGTTCTATACTACATACAAAAGTGTGTTTCTCATAACAACAGTAGATCAGACAGAATCCTTTACCTAAATATCCATCACAGGAATTGCTGCATGCTGATGAGAGGAGTTATGAACCTTCTTTTATGAAACAGAGTTGAAGCAATTCATCACAAACATAAATCCAGTTCTTATCATCTCTATGACATATGGTTGAGAATTTCTCTCTAGCTTCAGTACCATGAAATAATGTATTTCTCTTGAACAGCATTTGCATTATTTAACTTTATGGATGGTATCCATCACCTACTTAATCATGTTTCCCACTTCAGATGGTTTAATATGTAGCTTAGTGCCAAAGTCACAATATAAATCCAGCAAATGTGTAGAATCCAAGTGGGGGCATACAAAACTGACCCCGGGATCCACACTGATTCTGCCTACATTTTTCTTGTGTAGTCTTTATCACCTATTTCACTTGTGTTTTATTAAGCTTTATTGAGTGTACTGGTGTAAGATGTTTTCATTTCATCTTGTCATGGGGTAAACAATTGTTTAATGTTAATAGATTATTTAATAATGAGTGAAACAGATATTCTTTCATTAGATGGTGTTGCCATTTTGATAGGCATTCTCGGGAGGCAACTGTAGATTTTTATTGTACACACAAATGCACAGATTGCAATTAAGAAGACCCAGAATCGAATGGGATGCTAATGATGCCAATGGAAAAAACTGACATCTTAGGACACCAATTTACAATTCAAGCAAACCGATATATTTTTCATTTACTTTTAATTTTCACTTCAAGCAGCATCTTCCAAAATAAAGAGATCACTACTTTTTGAATGATAGTTGACTTTTGAAAGTGAAAGTGAAGTCGCTCAGTCATGTCCAACTCTTTTCGACCCCATGGACTATAGCCTATCAGGCTCTCCATCCATGGGATTTTCCAGGCAAGAGTGCTGGAGTGGATTGCCATTACTTCAGACTTTTTCTTGGGAGAAAGGGATTAAACCTAGTCAATATTTTGTATAAAGATCTGTGCTGCTCTAATCTTCAAATATGTAACTGTGATGTCTGGAACTTCATTTGAGAGTAGAGCAAATAAAGGTTTACACAAGCATCAGAAAAAAACCATTCTCAGTCATACCTGCCTATGCACTACTTCCTCATGTCTCCTTGTCCAGGAAGTTCAGAAATCTTGCTTGGGGTCAGGGTTCCTAGTTGGAAAAGGACAGGTCCATGTTGCTCACGTACCCTGCATGTAAAACTCTGCCTTTAAGGCTGCGTGACACCCCAGTACTACCAGCACTTGCTTGCTTCATAATTAGTCACTGTGCTGTGTTGTTGCCATCAGCTGGTCAGGAATTCTTCTGTGCCAGCTGAAATCAGAAATTTCTCAAAGATAATTTCTCTTCATTTTTGCTGCCCCCTCTGGAACACTCCTGCACATCACTGTCACCTGCCCTGCTCAAAGGAATAAATTTTATGCCTCCTGATCTGCTTGCTGCTTTCTTTATTCACTTGTGAAAGAAACTCTGGAGTTATAGGGACTATTTAAGTAAAAGAAGATACCTCACACAAATGTATCTGAAGCCACATACCTTCTCCACCTTCCCACTCCCTCAGAACTACATCAAAATTTAAAACTTTCCCTCTTCAAAAGACACCATTAAGAAAAATAACAGGATAACCCCAGACTGGGAAAACTGTTTAAAAATCCTATATTTAATGTGAGGCCTGGATCCAGAATAAACAAATAACCAAATAACTCGGAAAGTCAAAACTCAAAAGCAATCTAACTCAAAGGAAAAAATGGGCGAGAGATTTGAAAAGTCACTTCCACAAACATCTTTCAAATGGCAAATCAGTACTTATTACAGCAAGCATTTGTGAGGATGTAAAAGAATTGATGCTTTCATATACTATTGGTGCATAAGAACATGGGACAATAACTATGGAAGGCTGCTTGGTAGATTCTTTAAAAATTCAACACAGATTTACCTTATGACCTACCCAATTAACTCTTAAAAACATAATGGGAAAAAAAGGAAACCATATATCAATGCAAATATTTGTACACACAGTCATAGCTTATGAATGTTGGTATTTATAACACAAAAAACACATTAATCCATAGGCTTATTGTACAGCTCACAGGATGTTCCCATTTCCACAGTGGCTTTCTGAGGATTATTCAGTTATTTTGTCAAATTTCACTACATAGCATATATCTGGGGATTTACCTTGATGCTTCCATTTTTCTTACTTCCCATGTCTAGTTTACTTGCTATCAAGTTTGAGCAACAAATCAGCATAGGATCACAACCTACTAGTGGGTTGTGAAATCAATATGGTAGGATGTGAGTAGAAATTAAAAAAAATATAAAACTGAACCAAAAAATGATAATAAAACTATTTCAAAATGTCAGCATTCCGGACCAGTGATAAAATCAAGCGTCATTTCATAAAATTGTGTTTCAGTCACATCCATACCACTCACAGACACACACATCTCAGGAGCTTAAAATTGACTTCTATTCAAGTAGCCTATCCTGGGTCTTCCCAATCCAGGAATGAAACTGGGGTCTCCTGCATTGCAGGCAGATTGTTTACCAGCTGAGCTACCATGGAAGCCCTCTCAGTTCAGTTCAGTTCAGTCACTCAGTCATGTCCAACTCTTTGTGACCCCATGAATCGCAGCACGCCANATTGGATCCTTCTCATTCTTCACAAATAGTGTAAACATGCCCTTCTTCAACTAGTCTTTGAGTATACACTGAGTTCTGGATATCCCTACTGTGATACTATGCTGCTGCTAAGTTGCTTCAGTCATGTCCGACTCTGTGCGACCCCACAGACGGCAGCCCACCAGGCTCCTCAGTCCCTGGGATTCTCCAGGCAAGAACATTGGAGGGGGTTGCCATTTTCTTCTCCATGAAAGTGCATGATAGTGAAAAGTGAAAGTGAATCGCTCAGTCGTGCCCAACTCTTCGCGACCCCATGGACTGCAGCCCACCAGGCTCCTCCACCCATGGGGCTTTCCAGGCAAGAGCGCTGGAGTGGGTTCCATTGAACTTGAGATGTTAATACTGAGCTCATCATCGTTTTGCCCTACTCTCGCCTTATATCACTATTGTCAAGGCTGCTTATCTTTCCTGTATGCTATCTCTGTGAATGTTGCCACGTTTTAAGTATAGACATTTCTCTACAGATCCATTCTGAGTCCTTCCAATCTCACATCCATCTTACCTCCTGGCTGTGTCAGTTCTGCTTCTCCTGGCACTGGCCAGGTAGATGTCTGTTGTCAACCACAGAGCTCAGTATGTCAGCTTTTCACGCATAACCAAAACAGGGACAACAATAGAGAGACTGGGAGGCAGGCACATAGAGACAGAAAGAGGGAGAGACAGAGTGAGACAGAAAGACAATGTATGAGGCACACAACTTCCCAGGATTTTCCAACTTGATAGGTATTATTATTATACTATGACCTGGTTTGCAAATAGCCAGTCCTATCTCTAGGACTGTACAATGCCCTATGCTGCGCATCCATGGCTTGGGTAGTAGGTTAAGAACCTAGATCTTGCCTGCTTTAGGTAGAGGCCTCTAAGCCCAACAGCAAAGGGGGCCTAGCTGGCAAGTTCCCAGCTCCATGCTAGCTCCAACCTGCAGCAGAGCTTCCTACAACTAGGCAGCAATAAGGGCTTTTCCTTTTTAAAAATCCTTTAATACCTTATTTGCGCTAGTCTTTTTCTTGTGTTATCATTATCTTTTTCAATATTCTTTCAAGATAAATGTTCGACAGTTTTGTTTAAACCCTCTGCCTGGTTACATATATTTTTTGTTAAATTTATTTGTAATATTCCTAGAAAAAAAATTATCAACTTTTCTTAGAAGTTTCATAAGAAAGCATATTTGCTAGTTTACATACTTAACATTTCACCTATGATACACTGAATATTCCTGAAAGAATCTTCAGATGTGTAGAATCTCTATGATAATTCAGCATATCTTAAGATAAACTGACAAACATCTGCACCTCTCCTGTACAGACAGTAAGGTTGCCCACTTCTATTAAAATTTTAAATGACACCCCAAGGAGTGATACAGTATTTACTCCTGTTGCACACATATCATTTTGTATTCCTATGCTAACTGATATCAAAAGAACAAACACTAAAATGTCTTATAAAGAATCTCATCTTCATCTTAGACAGCATTATGGAGTTCAATGCTGAGTTCATCACCAAATAATTTTTAAGAGGTCTCTTTATTCATTCAAGAATTTTTTTCAGTTGTAAAGAATTTTATAATTTAAAATTTTATTTTTCATATTTATTTGTATATGTTAAATATTTAATGATGTTTAATTTCGTTGTTTTTCTAAGACTGCCATCTATAGAAAGTATTCCTGAGTATTCAGTCATGTTTATGGTATAAAGTTTCTTCTTTAAATAGTTGTATTTTAAAAAATAATTTAATTTTCTTTATGTATTTATTTTTGGCTGCGCTTGGTCTTTGCTCCTGCCTGGGCTTTTCTCTAGTTGCAGCAGGTAGGGTGCGTTGTGATCTTCATTGTGATGCGTGGGTTTCTCATTGCAGTGGCTTCTCTTGTTGCGGAGCACAGGACTTGTGAGCTTCAGTAGCTGTGGCATGTGGGCTCAGTCGTTGCAGCCCCTGAGCTCTAGAACACAGGCTCAAATGTTGTGGGGCACAAGCTTAGTCACTCTGAAGCATGTGGACTCTTCCCAGACCAGGGATCAAACCCATGTCTCCTCTATTAGGAGGCAAGTCTTCACCACTGAGCTGCCAGGGAAGCCCTAGTTGTGTCATTTTTAAGTGCAATTAATTTAAAGATATCTGATATGCTGTACAACACAGGGAGCTAAACTGGTGCTCTGTGACAACCTAGAGGGGTAGAATGGGATGGGAAGTGGGGGGGAGGTTCAACAGGGAGGGGACATATGCATACTTATGACTGATTCATGATGATATATGACAGAAACCAACACAATATTGTAAAGCAATTATCCTCCAATTAAAAATAAAACATTTGAAAAATAAGGATCAAAGAAGGATTTTATAAATGACTGGGCTGGGAGAATTTTCAAATTTGATACTCACATGACTAAGGTTGAACTAAGATTGTATTACACTGTTTAGTCCTTAACTTCTGATGTCTATATTTTTATTCCATTTTACAAATGAGAAAACTGGGGGTCCAAAGAGTACTTAAATTATTCAAGGTCATATTTATAATTTCAAAAGCAACCAAAGTAGATGAGAACTATGATGAAGGTAAATACATCTTTTTGACCATCAGAAAATTAACACCAGTGATATTAGTTTTGTTTATTAATAAAAATTAAAAATTAATTTTATGCTTAGCTTTTATGTTTCACATTCCTACAACCTCCAGGAATGAAAGGTGCAAAGATAAAAAAGCTAATTTTGAGGAGCTTGCGGTGTTGTTATTGACAACCTCTGGAGCCCACCCTGAGGATGCAATGTTCTCAGTGCCTTAGCAGGAAGAACTGGAAAGGGGGCAACAAAAAGGAGGCAGAAGATAGTCATATTGACCCTCCTGGGAGGTGAAAATGGAAATATTGATGTCTAATTCCAACAGCCATACTTTAAAAAGCAGTATAAATGTTCAAAAAAATACCCTGGAATTTCTCCACCTACTAACTTCAGAATGCCTCGCATTAAAACCATTTGGTTATGGAAATATCTAGAAGATGTAATGAAATCCATCAAACTTGAGTGTGATCAGAAACATAGCCCACCTGGAAAGCAAGCAGCCCATCCACACTTCAAAGCAGAGAATTCCCAGGTGCTTCCTGCTTGAGTTTCTGAACCCTGGACCTCAACTAAACACAACTCATGAAGTGCAAGTTGGAGAGAAGCTACAGACAGAACAACGTGAAATAAGCAGCCACTTATTAGGTTTGCAATCCTATTCAAATCTGAGCCAATGCAATTTAATTTTGTCATTTAACCTTATCTTGGAATATTAAATAAACTAACAAAAAAAAGAGAACATCCTTGAAAAAGTGACTCATACTGTTTTTCCAACTATTTGCAGACTATCAAAATTGGCAATGGTCTATTTGTAGAGATTTATAGGACATTTACTATTAGTCTGGCTACCAAGGGTAGCATGGACTCAGCACAGAGAACGCCAGATCAAAAGCTTCATTCTGGCCAGCATCTTTAGGTTAGGGGTGGGTAAATTATATTTAAAATTTTATGTATGTGGCACTGACATATCTACCAGAAAATGGGAAATGCGTGGGATAGACCTTCGTGACTGAGCCAGGTTGCCTGGGGAAGCTTCAAAGGCGATGCTAAATCAAGGCCTGGTTGAATCTTACTCCCTAACAGGCTACATGATAAAATTCAGGCAGCCAGATTCCTGGAGGTTGTAAGAATGTGAAACATAGCAACTACTATCCCTGGTATCAATTTCCTGCAAGCTTTTTTAGGAGAAAATTGGGCCCTCAGATGGGCTTCCCATGTAGCTTAGCTGGTAAAGCATCTGCCTGCAATGCAGGAGACCCTGGTTCCATTCCTGGGTGGGGAAGATCTGCTGGAGAAGGCATAGGCTACCCACTCCAATATTGGGCTTCCCTGGTAGCTCAGCTGGTAAAGGATCTGCGTATAATGTGGGAGACCTGGGTTTGATCCCTGGGTTGGGAAGATACCTTGGAGAAGGGAATGGCTATCCACTTCAGTATTCTGGCTTCGAGAATTCCATGAACTGTATAGTCCATAGGGTCACAAAGAGTCAGACAGCTGAGCGACTTACGCTTTCACTTGGACCCTTGAAGTCCATAGCATGCTGTGGAGAATCGGCCAGTAGTTAATCAGAGATGAAACGGACATTGCCATTATTATTCTGAAAGACTGTTCAAAGGTCAGACATAAAGACCTTTCCTTGAAAGCAGATAGAAGCAGACTAATTTAGAAAACAAAAGTCATATGCTGAGCTGTCACACAGAGTTGACAGGCTGTTTCCCAGTGCCACACCAGGGCATGACATGAATTCCCAGGCTCCGGGCTTGGCCAGAGCCTTTGGTACATTTCAAACCATTTAGCGATTCTAATGCAACTCTGAAAAAGCTGCTTAGAGTTTCTGATGCTTTGCTTCCTCTATTTCTCAACTAAAATCATTTTATTTCAATGATATTTATTTCTCTTCACTGAGGCTCTTCTACTTGTCCGGCACTCTTTAAGGAGGCGCCCCCAAGTGGCTCAGGGACAAAGAATTGCCTGCCAATGCAGGAGACAGGAGATGCAGTTTCGATCGATCCCTGGGTCAGGAAGATCTCCTAGAGGAGGAAATGACAATCCACTCCAGTATTCTTGCCTGGGAAATCCCATGGACAGAGGAGCCTGGCAGTTTACAGTCCATTGGGTTGTGGAGTCAGACATGACTGAGCCCACTGCTCCTATGAGTAAGGCATGCAGGATGAATACAATGGTCTTATTATCATAATTCATACATAAGATTACTATAAAGATTAAATCCAATGATGCATGAAGCAAAGAGTAGACACTCAACAAGCATTAATTTCTTTCCTTCCCTTTCTTGAAAAAGGCACTTACCACCAGACTGTAATTTTATTTACACTAGAATAGGTAGAGAAAAATGAAGTTGTATCAGATAAAATTATTTAAAGGATATCATAGTATTTCCTGGACCCACAACAACAGCGTGGCAGCTATACATTTACTTAGTAGTTATTAAGAACCTAGCATATGCCAGACCTTGTACTAAGCATTAGACTGTAAAGAATAAACAGTGTATACAGACTCAAGGGGATCAAATCTAAAGACTCATTACCGTGAGAGCAATGCATATGAGTTAAACCCCAACTTATGGAAGATAAAATATTTATTTATGTCATAATTATATGATTCTATACTTATTTTCTATAATTTATAGTATAAACTATATAAAGATTTAAATTAAAATGATTTTATAGTTTATATATGGGCAATATATTCAATACAACATATATTTCAAAACCTGATTTTATTTCTAAAAAACTACAGAAGATGCAGTGTTGTAAAACATCATTCTCCCTCCTTGCTGCTGCTGCTAAGTCACTTCAGTCGTGTCCGACTCTGTGCGACCCCATAGACGGCAGCCCACCAGGCTCCCCCATCCCTGGGATTCTGCAGGCAAGAACACTGGAATGGGTTGCCATTTCCTCCTCCAATGCATGAAAGTGAAAAATGGTAGTGAAGTCGCTCAGTCATGTCTGACTCTTCATGACCCCATGGATTGCAGCCTACCAGGCTCCTCTGTCCATGGGATTTTCCAGGCAAGAGTACGTCAGTCCTATTCCCTAGAAACATAATTCTATTATTTATAAATTCTGTCAGAAGCTATTTCCATGACATTCCTACTCCAGTGTTGATTTTTCCGTTTCCACAAGGTGGTCAGTGGCCACATTGTCTTACAAACTGAAGATTTTGCTAAAATTCATGACATCACACTTCTCTCCATCTTCTTCAAATGTCACTATTTGTAGGATTATTTATACTGTTGTTACAATTGTAACTTTAAATACTTCATTTGAATCTGAGTTCCATGTTCAATCCAATGTCCAGTGGTATCCTTTGCTTCCCTTTTTTATATTTTTAGCAGCCTTGCTCTCTTCCACTTTTCCTCCCTTCCACATCCACACCCCATCCTTGGTGAACTCTTCTTTCTCACAGTCACAATACGTGAATTTGTTTTGCAAACCTAAGCAAGTCTTACATGGTTTGTCCACTTTAAGGTAAAAAATAAACAAGATTTGAATTACAAGACTATGTAAATAATTGTTCACTACTGGCCAAAGAATAGACAAGGACTGTATTTCTTTTTTATATGTTCCAATGTCACGAACTGTGGACAACGCAATGAAAATATTAGCAGGAATCATGTTTAAGACACTCTCTGAACTGTCTAAAAATCGCGCCACATGTTAGTTTGCTTTATATTTGGAACAGAATTTACTTGTTTAGTCTTCTTCCCAGGTGTTTTTAATTGCTTTGTTTCCTACTACTTGCCTTTACGATATTTCAGCATTTGTTTCTATCTTGCAATTATGTCATCATTTCCAATGGTTCTCAAAGTGTGGTCTGCAACACCCTGTGGTTCCTCAAGACACTTTTAGGGGTTTACAAGTCAAACCGTTTTTATAATGACACTTGGACAGTATTTGCCTTTTTCACTGTGTGCAAAAGCAACAGGTGGGTGAAACTGCTGACGACAAACTATACTAGGAATCAGTGTACTCTTCACCCCTGCACACTGGCAGGGCAAAACAAAGAAACGGTGACATTTAAACACATCCTTGGATTCCCTGGTGGCGTGGTGGGTAAGAATCCACCTGCCAATGCAGGGGACACCGGATTCCTGGTCTGGAAAGATTCCACATGCCTAGGAGCAACTAAGCCAGTGTGCCACAACTACTGAAGCCAGCACACTCCAGGACCCGAACGACAACTACTGACCCACACGCTGCAACTACAGAAGCCCGAAGCCTAGGGCCTGTGCTCTGCAACAAGAGAAGCCACCTCATGAGAAGCCCGTGCACCGCAGTGCAGAGTAGCCCCCACTCGCTGCAACTAGAGAAAGCCTGTGCAAAGTAACAAAGATCCAGTACAGCGAAAAATAAATCAATACATTTAAAAAATAATAATAAACATGTCCTTGCTGATGCAATTAAAACTGTTAGTTTCATTAAACTTCAACCCTGAGTGCACATCTTTTTAAATATTCTGTGTGACAGGATGGGACTCCAAGCCTCACCTTTGCATTATAAAGAACAACGGAAATCTTAAGAAAAAGCACTTTCATGACTGAGTTGTGAGCTTCACCATCCACTTTTTTCATGGAAGTCATTTTGACATAAAAGAGCAACCAACTATGGTTGTTCTGACTTGAGTACTTAGAGATATTTTCAAGAAACTGAAGCAAGTCTGCCAATTCGACAAAACGTCTAGCTTTTGAATGAAAAATATCATCTTGGAAAATTTGTATAGGTCATCATTAGCTTAACAGCATAATTCAGTGACAGTTATTTTCCAAATTACCACTGTATAGTCTTCCAAAATCATACAAGGATAAAAGATTCATTCCAAGTGCAACCTGGATCAAAGTATTTTCAAACAGCTTTTTCAAGGTATAATTGACATACAACAAACTGAACGTATTTAAAGTCCATTATTCACATATGTATGTATACGTCCATGGAACCATCACCATAATCAAGATAATGAACATATTTGTCACAACCGAAATTGCCTCCACAGCCTTTGTAATAATGTATACAGATGGTCCCCAACTTAATGAGGATTCAACTCACGATTTTTCAACTTTATAATGATTCTAAAAAGATATGCATCAATAGGAATGCTACTTCCAATTTTGAATTTTGGTCTTTTCCCATGCTTATGATATTGAAACTGCATGCCACTAAAACTGAGTACCTTTGCTGAGTTTATGATTAACTCTCCATCCAAAACTTCACTTCTTTTCTTTCCCTAAAACCAATTCCCTCAAGATTCAGAAATATCGAAGAAAAGGGGGTATTGAAACCGTATACAAGCCCCTCTGGCCCTGTCCTTTAAGGTAAGAGGCTTTTGCTTTAGTCTCTCAGGCCTCTCCTGAAACATTCTGACTGGCTGACTCAAGAGTTAATGAATTAATGACATAACTCAAAAGTTAATGCTTAAGAAATATGAAGATGTAGAATCAAAGAATAGTTGGGCTGGAAAACTGGTAACAATTTAGACTATCAATCCATCACACAGTAGAATCACCCAACTTCTGGTTCCCTGAAAGATATAAAGACCTGGCAAACATTCCTAAGTAGCTCTTACAGGAAGCAGATCCGCACCAGATGAAAACTACTGACCACAAGAACACAGACCCTATTGTGTTTATGATCTTGGAGGGACAGCAGCGAGCAGGCCTGATGAGATATCTTAGTTCCCTGCCCAGGGACTGACCATGGGTAGCCTGGATGAAAACCCAGGAATCCTAGCCACCAGACCACCAGCGGCTAGTGTCTAGAAGCAAAGTGGCCCCAGTTCCTTCCCTCATTTGAGAGCAAGAATGTTTCAAGGAAGCAAAACCTGTAAAAAAGGTACAAAGCTTATTATTAGAGATGTGTGGGAGAGTACACAGCAAAAGAGGTTGTTTACTGAAAATGGATGCAAGGCAGATAAACACCACCAGAGAGAGAAAGGGTATGGGCCTCTTCTCTAATGAGGAGAAGTGCAGTTAAGCCAGAAGCTAGGCAGAGACACACATCTGGAGAGGAATATGGGTGTCCTAAGTGAGGAGGAGGCAGCAAAAAAGTGACGTACATCACCTACATGGGGTAGTCCTTCAAGGTCTTTGTTTCAGTTCAGTTGCTCAGTCATGTCCGACTCTTTGCGACCCCATGAATCGCAGCACGCCAGGCCTCCCTGTCCGTCACCATCTCCCAGAGTTCACTCAGACCCACATACATTGAGTCCGTGATGCCATCCAGCCATATCATCCTTGGTCGTCCCCTTCTCCTCCTGCCCCCAATCCCTCCCAGCATCAAAGTCTTTTCCAATGAGTCAACTCTTTGCATGAGGTGGCCAAAGTACTGGAGTTTCAGCTTTAGCATCATTCCTTCCAAAGAAATCCCAGGGCTGATCTCCTTCTGAATGGACTGGTTGGATCTCCTTGCAGTCCAAGGGACTCTCAAGAGTCNCTGGGTCAGGAAGATCCCCTGGAGAAGGGAATGACAACCCACTCCAGTATTCTTGCCTGGAGAATCCCACGGAGCCTGGCGGTCTGCCGTGGGGTCACAGAGTCGGAGACTACTGAGCGAATAAACCGCAACACCAGCATCACTCTGTGTGTGAGTTAAATATTTTTCTTCTTTTTTTCAAATTGAAGTATAGTTGATTTATAATATTACATTAGTTTCAGGTGTACAGCATAATGATTCAATATTTCTATGGATTATATTCCATTTAACAGTTATTAAAAAATAATGGCTATCTTTCTCTGTGCTGTACAATATATCCTTGTTGCTTATCTGTTTTAATCATGGTAGTTTGTATCTCTTAATCTCCTACCCTTATCTTGTCCCTCCCCACTTTCCCTCTCACCATAGGCAACCTCTAGTTTTCTACATCTCTGGGTGTTTCTGTTTAGTTATATATATCTGTTTTATTTTTTAGATTTCACATATAAGTGTTAACACATAATATTTGTCTTTCTCTGACTTATTTCATGAAGCATAATATTAGGTACATCCATATTGTTGCAAATGGCAGGATTTTACTCTGTTTTATGTCCATGTAATATTCAATTATACATTGAATATATAATCTTATTTGTCCATTCATCTGTTGATGGATACTTGGGTTGCATCCATATCTTGGCTCTTGTAAATAGTGCTGCTGTGAACATTGGGGTATAAGTGTCTTTTCAGATTAGTGTTTTTGCCTTGGTTTTGGATATGTACCCAGAATTAGAATTTCTGGGTCATATGATAGATTTGGACATGACTTAGTGACTGAACAACAACAACAATGGTAGTTTTAGTTTTTTGAGGAAACTCCATATTATTTTCCATAGTGGCTGAGTTTCATTTTGAATTATATTCTCCTGTGTTTCAGGCAGAAAAATATATGAACGTATCATTGGAAACTACTTAATGCTCACTGTATATAGTTTATCTATGCCTCTATCCTCTATTTTTCTTTTTTTTTCACTTCATGGGAAATAGATAGGGAAACAGTGGAAACAGTGTCAGACTTTGTTTTTTTGGACTCCAAAATAACTGCAGATGGTGATTGCAGCCATGAAATTAAAAGATGCTTACTCCTTGGAAGGAANTGCTTCATCCAGCCCAGCATTTCTCATGATATACTCTGCATATAAGTTAAATAAGCAGGATGACAATATACAGCCTTGAGGTACTCCTTTCCTGATTTGGAACCAGTCTGTTGTTCCATGTCCAGTTCTAACTGTTGCTTTTTGACCTGCATACAGATTTCTCAGGAGGGAGGTCAGATGGTCTGTTATTCCCATCTCTTTAAGAATTTTCCACAGTTTGCTGTGATCCACACAACAAAGTTAAAGGCTTTGGCACAGTCAATAAAGCAGATATTTTTCTGGTATTCCCTTGGTTTTTCAATGATCAAATGGATATTGGCAATAGAAGGTTGATATTTGGGTGAGAATACAAAGGGAATAAAATATGCTACTTGGGAATATATGTCTGGAGACACACTCCTTTTGACAACCACTGGTCACTTTACGATTGTTTTGCCTTTTTTAGAATGTCATACATTTGTAATCATATGTTATATAGCCTTTCAGATCAACTCACCAATATGAATTTAAACTTCCTTTATATCTTTTTAGGACTTCACAGTTAATTTATTCTTATCATTGAATAATATTTTATTGTATGGATATACAACACTTAGTTTACCCATTAACCTATCAAAGTAACCTCTTTAACCTTTAAGTTTTGGTACCTGTGAATAAAGCTGCCATAAACATTTATGTGCAGGTTTTTATGTAGACTTAAAATTTCATGTCAGTTGGGTACATACTGAGGAGTTTGTGTTTGGATCATATGGTAACACTGTCTTCATAAGAAATTACCAAACTCTCTTTCAAAATGGTTATACTTTTGCATTCTCACCAGCAATAAACAGCAACTCCTGTTGTTCTTCACTCTTGCCAAAATTTGGTATTCTCTTTTAAAAAATCTAATATATATATTCTAAGTCTAAGGGTAGATAATATTGATACTATCTCATTATTTTACTTTTAAATTTCCTAACGACTTATAGTGTTGGAGAAGACTCTTGAAAGTCCCTTGGATAGCAAGGAGACTAAAGCAGTCAATCCTAAATGAAATCAACCCTGAATATTCATTAGAAGCACTGATGCTGAAGCTGAAGCTCCAATACTTTGGCCACCTGATGCAACAGCTGACTCACTGGAAAAGACCCTGGTGCTGGGAAAGATTGAGGGCAGAAGGAGAAGGGGCCGACAGAGGAGGAGATGGTTGAATGGCATCACTGATTCAACGGACATGAATTTGAGGAAACTCCAAGAGACCGTGAAGGACAAGGAAGCCGGGTGTGTTACAGTCCATGGGGTTATAAAGAATCAGACAGGACTTAGCAACTGAACAACAACAATAATTTATGATGTTGGACATCTTTTTATATTCTTATTTGTCATCTGTATATCTTGTCAAGGGTCTTTTAATATATTTTACCCCTTTTTAAAAAATTCAAATGCTTGCTTTCTTACTGTTAAATTTTATGATTTCTTTGTATGTTTTGGATAACAATCATTAACAGAAAAAAAGTCTTTATCAAGTATGTGTTTTGCAAATATTCTCCCAGGCTTTGACTTGTATTTTCTGTTTCAAAAGTGTCTTTCACAGAGCAAAAGTTTATAATTTTAAAAATACTGACATATCACATTTCTCTTTAATGGAGTACATTTTTGGTGTTCCATTTTAAAAGTTATTGCCAAACCCAACATTAAACAGATATTCTCTGAGGTTATCTTCTATAAAAGTTACAGTTTTGTATTTTATATTTAGGCCTATGACTTATTTTGAGTTAATCTTTGTGAAAGGTACAGGTTTATGCCTGATTAATTTTTAAAAATTGTACATGGATATCGAGTTGTTTCAGACTGAACCTGGGTCTCCTGCATTGCAGGCAGACTCTCTACCTTTTGAGCCACCAGGGAAGGCCACATGAGGGGATTAACGGGAAGTAAGTGTTTAATGGTTATGGGTTTTTGGGTTTTTTTTTAGGGTGATAAAATATTTTGGAAGTAGACAGAAATAGTGGCTGCATGATATTGTGAATTTACTAAATGCCGCTGGATTGGTCATCTTTGAAAGGGTTAATTTTATGTTATGTGAACTTCACCTCAAAAAAATTTTTTTGAGCATCACTGTTTAAAGATATTAGGGAATGATCCAGGCAGGACTTGAAAAGGCCTTGTCCTGGGGAGAAAGGAAGTGAGCTTTAGTGATTCTGCCATTTAGCACTGTTTCTGCATTAAACCGTTTTGCTGACTCTAAGCATCAGCCCAGAGGCTAAATAGTTTAAAGAAATGACTGACATAGAATCTCAGTAGAATTTTCAATAATTTGATGGGACTAAGAGTGGTTGTAGCATGTGGGACAAAAGTTATAGTTCAGTTTCCAAAAACGAAGACCGGCTCAAACAACCTAGGATAAGGATAAATTAGAAATAAACCAGCCTCCATTTGCAGAGATGTGGATGGACCTAGAGACTGTCAGACAGAGTCAAGTAAGTCAAAAAGAGAAAAACAAGTATCATATATGAATGCATACATATGGAATCTAGAAAAATGGTATAGATGATCTTATTTACAAAGGAAAAATGGAGAAGACATACAGAATAAAACATGGATAACAAGGGTGGAAAGGGGAAGATAGGAAGAAGTAGGAGATTGGGATTGACTGATATACACTAGTCATTCTATGTACAAAAATATATAACTAATGAGAACCTACTATATAGTACAGGGAGCTCTATGTTCTGTGGTGACCTAAATGGGAAGGAAATCCAAAATAGAAAGGAGATATATATATATATATATATATATATATACACAAACAACATTGTAAAGCAACTATATTCATATAAAAATAATTTTGAAAAAGAGAAACAGATCAGCTCAAACAGACAAATTCAGCTAAAAAAATGCTTCATTCATAATTGAGTAAAGTTACGTGCTCCTACCCAAAAGAATGCCGGAAGCAAACCTGAATGAATCGTTTTGGAGGAAGGTAAAATCATCTGGGTCTCAAATGAGTGTCTTGGTCAAGGTGATTAGAGCAAAGACGGAATGAAAGGGTTGGCTGTAATGTGAAGTTAACTGAACTGTCGACCATCACACTGAGTTTGAGGGCAGGAGGGAATCAGAAGGAAGAGGCAGTTTTGATTCAGTTTTGACCATCTAGGAGGATGATAGTGGTATCAACTGAGTAGGACATAATACAGGAGTTGGTGTAGGAAATTAAAGAGCTAATAAGTTTGGATGGCATTTTACTATGGTTTGAAATATCTGTGGATTTGTTCCAGGTGGAGATGTGCCCTGTTACAGGAAAAGTGTCTAGGAAAACAATATTTTTTATGCATCTGGACCTAACTCTTCGCATTTCCTGTCACTGGGCAGCCTGAATATACATGATGTGAATGCCACCTGTTAAAATTCAACTGAAATAGCATTGTTGTGAGAATCTAAGAAGTACAGATTGTCAGAGCACAAAAGAAAAGTCCATTTATGAAAATGAAATGAAAGTATTACTTCACACATTTGAAATAGAATTCATAAACTTAGTCAATTTTTAAAACCTTTTATCTCAATGTGTTTTTTTTTTTTTCCCAATCGGCTGAGAACCTGATGCTACTGAAATATCAGTGTATGCTGGAAATATATTCTCCTCCTCAATCTGCAACTTTACAAAAGACATTCTTGTCTCAACTCTGGGTTATACACAAAATTTTAATTATAGTATAAAACTGTATAACTAAAAGACGATTTACATTTTCAGTTGTTTGCAAATTTTCATCTAATTTGTATTTATCTGAACACACTAAATTCTGTTAGTTTCTTTCTCTCTTTCTTTCCCTGTCAGCATACTTCACATAAAACTCCCTTTCCAAGGACTTACTTCTTTCGATTGAGAAAAGTGGTTTGTAAATCAGTTCTGAGCCTTATAAGGAAACAACCAATGGATATTGATTAATCCATTTAGGAACATTAATAAAAGTAAAATATGAAATTATTGCATTCAGTATAAACATATAAATGTTTTATTCAGTAAAAAGAGATCTAAAAAGAATGTCTACATTGGATACACATGAAGAATGAATAAGAGGGGTTACAAAGCATTTCATGAGAGGAAAAGTTTATCCCTTTATTTTGATAGAAAAAATCAAATAGTTGATTTGGGCAATTTTTAAAATTTGAATTATATCCATTTTCAGAAAAGTGGTGAAAGAGGATAAGCGCCAATCAATAACAATTGATCCAGGGTATCAGTTCATCTGCTTAGATTTCAGCTCACACTCATGCCCTGCTCTCAGAGAGTTTTAGGGCAGAGCTCATATAAAGGTACTCCAAGACATTAAAATGTCTATGATTACTCAAAGTACTCCCTGCAACTGCTTGCTGTAATGTCATAGGCAGGGATGCTCCTGAGTCGTCCATTCAGATGGAAGCCTGGTTTAATCCATTGGCAATGAAAAGGACTGGGGCCAATAAAAGAAGGACGTGGGGTATTCTAACTATCTGATCTAAACCTCTAGAAAAAAAACTTTTTACAAACTTTATCAGTGAGCAAAGATAGATAATATGAATTAATAGCAAAATTCAGACAGATGGGAAAAGAGTGGAAACAATGACAGACTTTATTTTCTTGGGCTCCAAAATCACTGCAGAGGGTGACTGCAGCCATGAAACTGAAAGAGGCTTGCTCCTTGGAAGAAAAGTTATGACCAACCTAGACAGCATATTCAAAAGCAGAGATATTATTTTGCTGACAAAGGTCCATCTAGTCAAAGATATGGTTTTTCCAGTAGTCACGTATGGATGTAAGAGTTGGACCATAAAGAAAGCTGAGTGCCGAAGAATTGATGCTTTTGAACTGCAGTGTTGGGAGAAGGCTCTTGAGAGTCCCTTGAACTGAAAAGAGATCCAACCAGTTCATGCTAAAGGAAATCAGTCCTGAATGTTGACTGGAAGTTCTGATGCTGAAGCTCAAACTCCAATCCTTTGGCCAGTCAGTTTAAGTTCAGTTCAGTTCAGTTGCTCAGTCATGTCCCACTCTTTGCAACCCAATGGACTGCAGCACTCCAGGCTTCCCTGTTCATCACCAACTCTTCAAGCTTGCTCAAACTTATGTCCACTGAGTCAATGATGCCATCCAACCATCTCATCCTCTGCCATCCCCTTCTCCTCTTGCCCTCAGTCTTTCCTGGCATCAGGGTCTTTTCCAGTGAGTCAGTTCTTTGCATCATGTGGCCAAAGTATTTGAGTTTCAGCTTCAGCACCAGTCCTTCTAATGAATATTCAGGACTGATTTCCTTTAGGATAGACAAGTTGGATCTCCTTGCAGTCCAAGGGACTCTCAAGAGTCTTCTCCAACACCACAGTTCAAAAGCATTAATTCTTCAGTGCTCAGCTTTCTTTATAGTCCAACTCTCACANCTTGCTCAAACTTATGTCCACTGAGTCAATGATGCCATCCAACCATCTCATCCTCTGCCATCCCCTTCTCCTCTTGCCCTCAGTCTTTCCTGGCATCAGGGTCTTTTCCAGTGAGTCAGTTCTTTGCATCATGTGGCCAAAGTATTTGAGTTTCAGCTTCAGCACCAGTCCTTCTAATGAATATTCAGGACTGATTTCCTTTAGGATAGACAAGTTGGATCTCCTTGCAGTCCAAGGGACTCTCAAGAGTCTTCTCCAACACCACAGTTCAAAAGCATTAATTCTTCAGTGCTCAGCTTTCTTTATAGTCCAACTCTCACATCCATACATGACTATTGGAAAAACCATAGCCTTGACGAGGCGGACCTTTGTTGGCAAAGTAATGTCTCTGCTTTTTAATACGCTGTTTAGGTTGGTCATAACTTTTTGTCCAAGGAGCAAGCGTCTTTCAATTTCATGGCTGCAGTTGCCATCTGCCATGATTTTGGAGCCCAAGAAAATGAAGTATGTCACTGTTTCCACTGTTTCCCCATCTATTTGCCATGAAGTGATGGGACCAGATGTTATGATCTTAGTTTTCTGAATGTTGAGTTTTAAGCGAACTTTTTCACTCTACTCTTTTACTTCCATCAAGAGGCTCTTTAGTTCTTTGCTTTCTGCCATAAGAGTGGTGTCATCCATCTACATATTGAGGTTATTGATATTTCTCCCGGCAATTTTGATTCTAGCTTGTGTTTCATACAGCCCAGAATTTCTTATGATGTACTCTGCATAGAAGTTCAATAAGCAGTGTAACAATATACAGCCTTGATGTACTCCTTTCCCAATTTGGAACCAGCCTGTTGCTCCATGTCCAGTTCTAACTGTTGCTTCTTGACCTGTATAGATTTTTCAGGAGGCAGGCCAGGTGGTCTGGTATTCCCATCTTTTTCAGAATTTTCCAGTTTGTTGTGATCCACACAATCAAAGGCTTTAGCATAGTCAATAAAGCAGATGTTTTTCGGGAACTCTCTTGCTTTTTCAATGATCCAATGGATGTTGGCAATTTGATCTCTGGTTCCTCTGCTTTTTCTAAATCCACCTTGACCATCTGGAAGTTCATGGTTCACATATTGCTGAAGCCTGGCTTGGAGAATTTTGAGCATTAATTTACTAGCATGTGAGATGAGTGCAATTGTGTGGTAGTTTGAGCATTCTTTGGCATTGCCTTTCTTTGTGATTGAAGTGAAAACTGACCTTTTCCAGTCTTGTGGCCACTGCTGAGTTTTCCAAACGTCCTGGCATATTGAGTGCAGCACTTTCACAGCATCATCTTTTAGGATTTGAAATAGCTTAACTGGAATTCCATCACCTCCACTAGCTTTGTTCATAGTGATGCTTTCTAAGGCCCACTTGACTTCATATTCCGGGACATCTGGCTCTAGGTGAATGATCACACCATCATGATTATCTGGGTCATGAAGATCTTTTTTGTATAGTTCTTCTGTGTATTCTTGCCACCTCTTCTTAATATCTTCTGCTTCCATTAGTTTCATACCAGACGGAGGTTTAGGGACTAGTCAAAAGGATGGGTGAGCTTTGAATTGTTTCTAGAGCTACATTTCTTCTCTTTTCTCGTTTGTTTCTAATCCCTCAAAGAATTGGGTTGCAACCTGAATGAAATCAAGAGACTTACCCAGCCATCCAACTATATTATCTTCCATTGCTTGTTTGTATCAGGGAGAAGACCTTCAACTAAGATAGAAATAAAAACTTTCTATGTTCTAGATTTAGAACTATGTATCTTTGGAAGGTTTAAGTACATCCTTCCTCAAAAGTCTCAGAATCTTAGCTTAGGGAAGAAGACCTAAAAAAAAAAAAACATTCCTATTAGGCTCTGAATATCAGCTTTCAATCTCACCAACTTCTGACTATACTAAAAAAAAATATCTTTTAGAAAAACTTACCAAATTTCAGCTGAGAATGGTAAATATACCTGGCAGCACTGAACAACCCCATGGATGTAAGAAGCACCTTCAAAGAAAGTGAAGAACATACTACTTTCCTAAGATCCAATGAAGGGAAAAGTGTTAGTCACTCAATCAGTCCCCTGAGATCCAGAACCACACCCAATAACAAACCAAAAGAAAGACTTAGACAATTTCCCTGTAAGTTGCCAACAGTTGGTAGGACCCTAGCAACAAATGGAGTGAAATCCAGATTTCTGTTCAGCCATTCTGGGGGGGGGCATTCAACCTGACAGTCAAGCTGCCCGAAGATGCAAAAACCTGCATGCCCCAGTCAGGCAAAAAGTCAGATTCTTAGGACACAGCCCACGAAGCCAAACAGGAGGCAACAGCTGTCCCTGGAGAGGAAAGATCAATAACTGAAGTGTTGAAAGCAATTGACAAGTCACAATTCAGAGATCCAATTTTACAAATGTTTTTTTCTGGCCAANAAAAAGTCAGATTCTTAGGACACAGCCCACGAAGCCAAACAGGAGGCAACAGCTGTCCCTGGAGAGGAAAGATCAATAACTGAAGTGTTGAAAGCAATTGACAAGTCACAATTCAGAGATCCAATTTTACAAATGTTTTTTTCTGGCCAACGTGAAAGAAAGGCTCAAAGTAAAATTTTGCCTTCCTCTCTCCGCCAGGCCAGAGGAGTAGAGACCTGGGAGGGTTTTGATGATAATTCTCACCCTTTTCCATCCTCTGCCAGTTTTGCCGTTATCTTGTCTACAGGCTCTGGAACAAGTACGGTGTCCCAGAAAGCCTCTTCCTGTTCACTAGAAATTGTTGAAGAGGAAAAAATCATTTCCCCCTCTATCCTTTATGGTGACTGTTTGGCCACAACCCCTTTCTCTCTGGGCTTCTAAGTGGCTTTGCTGTAAAGAATCTACCTGCCAATGCAGGAGATGTGGGTGCCATCCCTGAGTTGGGAAGATTCCCTGGAGTAAGAAGTGGTAACCCACTCCAGTATTCTTGCCTGAAAAGTCCCATGGACAGAAGATACTGGCAGGCTACAATCCATGGGGTTGCAGAGTCAGACAGGTCTAAGTGACTGAACATGTCTGTGTACACACACACCTTTTCCTCTGGAGCACCTGATAAATAGATAAACTAATCTAGGTCCCATCGCTTCGTGGCAAATAGATGGGGAAACAGTGGAAACAGTGTCAGACTTTATTTTCTGGGCTCCAAAATTACTGCAGATAATAATTGCAGCCATGAAATTAAAAGACGCTTACTCCTTGGAAGGAAAGTTATGACCAACCNACATGAGTCTGAGTGAACTCTGGGAGTTGGTGATGGACAGAGAGGCCTGGTGTGCTGTGATTCATGGGGTCACAAAGAGTTGGACACAACTGAGTGACTGAAGTGAAAATATACATGATACCCTATTCTCAAGGCACTGAGCTTTATGAGAATCCCCAGAACAGAAAATAATACTTGTCTCATTTCAGGTTTATAGGAACATTGTTGTTGTGACCAGACTCATGGACAGCCAACATATTAAATGATTCCTACACCAAGAAGTCTGCAATGACCAGCTACTCGTCTCTCCATTCAGTATAAAAGAAGCCTGAACTGTATGTAACTCAGGTAAAATGGTTATTTGGGACTAATCTACCATCTTGTCTGCTGACTTTCTGACTAAAGCTTCTATCAGTTCAGTTCAGTTCAGTCGCTCAGTCATGTCCAACTCTTTGCAACCCCATGGACTGCAGCATGCCAAGCCTCCCTGTCCATCACCAACTCCCAGAGTTTACTTGAACTCATGCCCATTGAGTCGGTGATGCCCTCCAACCATCTCATCCTCTGTCGTCCCCTTCTCCTCCTGCCTTCAATCTTTCCCAGCATCAGGGTCTTTTCAAATGAGTCAGTTCTTCACATCAGGTGGCCAAAGTATTGGAGTTTCAGCTTCAGCATCAGTCCTTCCAATGAATATTGCAGACTGATTTATTTTAGGATGGACTGGTTGGATGTCCTTGTACTCCAATGAACTCTTAAGAGTCTTCTTCAACACCACATCCTAAGTTGCTTCAGTTGTGTCAAACTCTTTGCAGCCTCATGGACTGTAATCCACCAAGCTCCACTCTCCATGGGATTTTCCAGGCAAGAATATTAGAGTGGGTTGCCATTTCCTACTCCAGGGGATCTTCCCATTCCAGGGACGGAACCCACTTCTTCTGCACTGGCAGGTGGGTTCTTTTATCACTAGCATCACCTGGGAAGTCTTCAAGTTGCTATTCTTCATCCAAACAACTTGTCTCTGTATTTAGTGGCCTGTCCTGTGGTGAGCAATTTGAGCTTGATGCATGCATGTTAAGTTGCTTCGTCCTGTAGGACTCTTTGGGACCCAGTGGACTGTAGCCTGCCAGGCTCCTATGTCCATGGGATTCTCTAGGCAAGAATACTGGAGTGGGTGGCCATGCCTCCTCCAGGGGATCTTCCCGATCCAGGGGTCTAATCTGCATTTCCTGCATTACAGGCTGATTCTTTATCTCTGAGACACCAGGAAAGCCCTTCGAGCTTGGACTTGGTAACAAAACAAGATAACTAAGCTAACTGGCATTGGATATAAGCAGCAGCTTCCTGCTTTAAGCCTCTAGACTCTTAAGAGATCCACTAGATTCATGGTAAAGGAAAGGCCTTTTAAACTTACTGTTTATATCTCTATTTGATTTGGCTATAGTGACTGTGGCTGGAATTTTAGCTGAGATCTTTTGGTATGTAAATTTCAATACTTTGCTATACAGGTGACATTTCCTCTGCGATCAGTTAAGCTGACTCGGGAAATCCTTCTACTTAATATATCTGTTTTGTTGTTGTCGTTTAGTTGTTATGTCCTATCAGTTCAGTTCAGTTGCTCAGTCGTGTCTGACTCTTTGCGACCCAATGAATCGCAACATGCCAGGCCTCCCTGTTCATTACCATCTCTCAGAGTTCACACAGACTCATGTCCATCGAGTCCGTGATGCCATCCAGCCATCTCATCCTCNTGAGTTTAGGGTGGGCTGAGTCAGGATGCTTTTGCCTTCTTCCTTGGGGAGCCTGAAAAGCAGGCTTCATCCCATTGATTGGGTGATTTTCACTCGTAGGAGTTTGCCTTGCAGATTTTCTGTGCTATCTTCAAATAGCTCTTAAAGAAGGAACTCAGTCTGGGCCGTTTTTTTTCAGGGAAAAGCAGATTATCTTCGTGGATCATTCCCAGAAGCTCTGCTGAAAGTGTTAACCTGCAGCAGCTCTAAGCACGCTCCAGAATTCCCAAAAACAAAGAGCTGTGAATAGAAGAAAGGTCTGCAATCGAGGCTGCTAAAATGAATACCAATGGGCATCTTATTCACCAGTTTCAATGATCCTTGCTTTTGGAAAAGCCCTTCTCCTTTTATGACCTGCCTGAATGACCTAATCTCCTCCAGAGGCAGAGCATCCCTGAAGTGTGATGATTGAGGGGCTTGGAGGCGGCAGCAGCAGCTGTTGCTCTGGGCAGAAGGAAGAGTGAGATGAGTGTCATTGGTTTTTTCTAGGGATGTGCATGGTCCCAGAAGATATCCCCTGTCTAGCTTGGCTGGGGGACGCTGGCTGGAAAGGAGGGAATACTATTTCCCAGACAGGTTTCCTGGTAGCGCTGATGCTTAATGAAATCGAATGGTGAGTGAGAAAAAGGTACAGGAGGATGGAGGTGAGTTTATAACAGGTGCTAGAACCAAAGGGGTATCATGCCACTTGATCTGTTCAGAAGGGCTCCTGTATGTGGTATACAACAAAGGTGAGCTGAGTCGAAAGGCCTGGCCTCACTTATAAGTACCTCCTAAAGAGATACACCATCCACGCCCAGGTGGGCTATTTTGCTGTCGATTTGATGCCTCGAAGATACAGGCAATTAACCCCCTAAAGAAAACAGGCATGATTTTACCCAAAGCATAAAGTACCATGGGCTCAAACTGGCCACTTTTGCACAATTCACTTCCTGATGGACTATTTTCCTGAACAATATTCCTTTTGTTTGATCTGCACAATGATTTTAAAAACTCAAACTTTTAAAAATAGAGATTTTCTAGGACAGTCTGGGTTTTCAGCTATTCTAGAAAAATCCAGAGGTCAGGCAGCACTGGGCCTGTGTTCTCACCTGGGAAGTTTCCAGCATTCCCCCTCAGTGGATGCAGTCCCTCCTGCCCTCTACCTACCTCTCCCCATGCAAGGATCCCTGTCTGGCTCCCTTACATCCGCAGCTCCTGGTTAAATGGTCCAACCCCGCACGGGCACCTCTGCTTGAGGTCTGTCATGTGGGCACCCTTTCAGCTGGCACCCACATCTGTAACCTAGGTTTGCAAGTATCACCTGCAGCATCTCCAGACCCCCTGGAGTCTCCTAGGAAGAGAGGGATGGGAAGATACTATATAGTCATGGAAATGTCCACCACCGACTTATTTATACGAAATAGGTAGGAAGAGACCACCAAGAAGCCTTACAATATATGGCTCTCTAAATTAATTCAGGTTCATCTGCTTAATAAGTTGTTAGGAAGATAATTAACAAATTAAGTTTGGGGCAGGCAAAGGGCTTTGGCAATGTTAAGTTACAAAAGAGGCTCTGTCACAGAATGATGGCAACTGTATAAAAATATTTATATTTATGGGGCTATATTTATGGTGGCTCAGACGATAAAGAATTTGCCAGCAATGCTATAGACTGGGGTTCAATCCCTGGGTTAGGAAGATCCCCTGGAGAAGAGAATGGGAACCCACTCCAGTACTCCAGCCTGGAGAATTCTACAAACAAGAGGAGCCTGGCCGGCTACATACAATCCATGGGGTCGCAAAGAGTCAATGACTGAGTGACTAACTCTACTACTTCTATTTATATTTATGGTAATAGTTACATAAGATGTGGAATATGGGTTTAATTTCTTAATTGTTTAAAAAGACTTTTTTT
>SJYV01002369.1:6500-50159 GCA_006410875.1 Neotragus pygmaeus | reverse complement strand
ATGGCTGGATGGCATCACTGACTCGATGGACGTGAATCTGAGTGAACTCCGGGAGATGGTGATGGACAGGGAGGCCTGGCGTGCTGCGATTCCTGGGGTCGCAGAGTCGGGCATGACTGAGGGACTGAACTGAACTGAACTGAGGACCACCCTGCTCATTCCATAAACATTCCAACCCTCTTGGCTTCAGGGAAGCAGAGCTAAGTCCTGTTTTCTGTTTCCTTGTTTGACTGCCTTGTGCATAAACTCTTTCTCGATTGTAAACCTTGGTTTCTCAGCATTTGGCTTGTTGTGTGTAGGGCAAAGGAAACTAGTAACAACCTTGTCAGCTCAGGGGCGATGTTATATAATGGAGCAAATCATGCTCCCAAGTTGCCTGTCACCCGAGGATGTTACTTACTTCACAATTACCAAGAAGTTTTACAATGAACGCTCTGGTCACAGGTGTTGACGTTCTAATAATTTGAGACAGGAGTGTCCTTTCTAATTCACGTGGATTCAGGGTATGGGCTGGTAGCGGGGCTTCAAGGTGCTGGAGACAAGAGCAATGAATCCAAAAAACAGTCCTTGCTCTCAGGAAGCCTGTAATCAATAAGGGTGAAAACTCAGTAGATACTTATCTAACAGCCGAAAAACAAACAAACCAAACCAAACCTGGGACTCCCCTTGGCGGTCCAATGGCTAAAACTCTGCACTCCCAATGCAGAGGGCCCAGGTTCAATCCCTGGTCGGGGAGCTAGATCCCACATGCTGTAATTAAGAGTTCCCATGCCAGAACTACAGAACTGGCCTGTTGCAAGGAAGATCCCGTGTGATGCAACTACGATCCATCACAGACAGATAAATAAATATTTTTTAAATAAAGAAAAAATACAACTTAAAGGGGTAGAATGTGATGGGTGGTGCCATTTTGTTTAAGATCAGGGATTGCCTATATAAGGAAGTGGAAGTCTAAAGGAAGTGAGGGAATAAGTCCAAGACATATGTGGTCAGAGCATTCCAGGCAGAGGGACTAGGGAATGCAGGCCTGAATGGGAGAAGCATGAACCCAGTGTGGTCAAGGGTAGGCAGGTAGCCAGGAGTGCTTGGAGCTGAGGTCCTGCAGAAAAACTATTGGCAGACAAGTCACCAATTTGTAGTCAGATTTGACTGTCTGGAGCCCAGGTAGAGGCTTTGGTATTGTATGCAAAATGGGGACATGATCTGATTTGCCTTTTAAAAACATCTGCAAAGGTTTCAATATGGACTACAGCTTTCTCTTGAAATTTTATATTTGCAAGAGTCACCATGAGCCACTTATTAATCTTATTTGCATTTTAATGGCAAAGCCAATAGAGTATTGTAAAGTAAAATAAAGTAAAAAAAATTTTTTTAAGAAAAATATCAATAAAATTAAAGATAGGTTAATAGAAACTTTTCAAACTGAAATGAAAGAGAAAAAAAATAAAAAATAAATAAAAAAAAATAAAAGGACTGCAGTGTGGAGAATTGAATATAGCAAAAGAATACACATAAGAAGGACAAGCATTTTCATGTGTCTAATTTCCCTAAATAGTTTGTAATTGACTTCAGCGTAGGACCACTGCATTCTTCTGTCTTTCTGCCCNAAAGGACTGCAGTGTGGAGAATTGAATATAGCAAAAGAATACACATAAGAAGGACAAGCATTTTCATGTGTCTAATTTCCCTAAATAGTTTGTAATTGACTTCAGCGTAGGACCACTGCATTCTTCTGTCTTTCTGCCCAGAGAAACACCTGTAACATCAAATTCTGTTTGGAAAAGAGTATTTCATAGGAATTTATTAGTGAAATGATTTTTTTTAATTGTGAGTAAACTTTCTTTAACTTTAAATATGTTCATCAAAATTACTTTGAATATCTTTAAAAGTCACTTTTAAATTATTTTTTATAATTTGATTATTCATTGGAAAGAATGACAAAGGATACTGTAGCTACCCTCAAATATCTAATAAAAGAAGTATAAGGAACAAATTTTTTGTGTGCTCTAATAAAGTTCTATGTAATGATCTAACAAACTTAAAAATTTTTATATTTTCTGAGTAAGAAGCAGGAATAAAATAAATGATTAAAGTAAATTTCAATATAGAGAGCATTAATGGTCATGTTCATCGTTGGTTTTGCTACAGTACTTGAAAAATCTGTTGGCAGAAATATAATGATAGTTGTGCATGTGCTTAGTCATGCCCAGCTCTTCCTGATTCCATGGACTGTAGCCCGCCAGGCTCATCTGTCCAGGCAAGAATACTGGAGTGGGTTGCCATTTCCTTCTCCAGGGGATTTTCTCAACCCAGGGATCAAACCAGCATCTCTTACATTTGGTGGGTGGGTTCTTTACCACTGGGGCACCTAGGAAACCCATAATGATAGTAAAATACATAGAAATGAATAATAGATGTCAGCCAGCCCTCGTCAAGTGTTTCCTCTCTTAAAGACACCTTGACTGTCCTTACCTAGCACTCAAGGGATGTAAATGGGTTTCTGCATTAACCAAATGCAGTTAAGTATATAGACGTGTGGACTGAGTACTGTGAAGAAGGCTGAGCGCCGAAGAACTGATGCTTTTGAACTGTAGTGTTGGAGAAGACTCTTGAGTAAATATATAGAAGTGTTAAATACACAGTCATTTCAAATGTGCTTTAAGATGAAGGAATATATGAACAGAAATCAACAACACGATATATAAAATGATGCTGCTGCAGAGCACTCCGTGTAATTAGTATACACATATTTATTGATTGAGTGAATTGACTAATAACCAAATATTGACTAAGAAACCTTAGGAAAAAATAAAGAAAATTTAAGGCAAAATAGTTTTGAATAAGTTCTTTGGCTTACCAATTCTACAGTATCAGAATGGTACCTAGGTTTCTCCATGAGGGTATTCTTTAATAATTTAACTTTTGCCATGTGGTTTAATATGCCTTTAAAAAAAGTTAGTGAGGAATGAGAAATGATTCTATTTGGCTCTCATAGCAACTTCTGTAATGCCTTGCAAGCACTAGGAAATTTTACAATTAATTATCACCAGTAATTTTATAAATAATGTTGGCAATCACACAGGCTCTTTAATATATCTAGAAGTCAGTTTTGATTGCTATTTTAAAAAAATAGTTAAAGATCAAGAAAAAGTTTTTTTTTTAATAACTGTTTCTTTTTCTTAAGGGTTTAATTCACATTCCCCTCTCCTCCCTGTCTGTTTTCATTGCAATCAAGGATAGTTTACTGCATTCATACTTCTTAAAGGTATATTTTTAATCTTTGTAATTGTATCATCCAGTGTTTTATCAATGGCTCTGTGACTCACTTAGAAGACATAACTTCTGGAACTTTTATTTCTAAAGTATTTCTCATTAAAAAATACTTGTCATTATGTAGAGTTTAAATTTCCTATTTTTTAAGAGAGAAAAATGGTGTTTATTGTATATTTTCATAAGCATATTACTGCCAGTAGAGGGAGAAAATGTTTTAATGGAAATGTTGAGATTTGTTTTTATTATTGCTATTTTCCTTAAGCCCAAAGTCTAAAAATTTTAAGTAATTATTATATTTGTTAATATCAAGATATCATATGCACAGTCTCTTATTACATGGAGCAGTGTAACTATTTTGTATTTAAAATGATGCTTTAATAAAGGCAAAAATATTGACTGTGATTTTTAATTTAAATTTTTAATGTTTAATTTTTAATAAAGGTGAAAATTTTGACTTCCCTGGTGGCTCAGACAGTAAAATGTCTGCCTACAATGCAGGAGGCCTGGGTTCTATCCCTGGGTCGGGAAGATCCGCTGCAGAAGAAAATGGCAACCCATTTCAGTACTCTTGCTTGGAAAATCCCATGGACAGAGGAACCTGGTAGGCTACCGTCCATGGGATTGCAAAGAGTCGAACATGACTGAATGGCTTCACTTTCACTTTCATTGACTGTGAATAAAATAAAATATACATTCATTTGGTCTATGGTTTTTTATAAGAAATGAGGCTTTTTTTTCTTATACTAATTACTGTTTTTGCAACTGAAATAGTAAAACTGAGACGTTTTCATTTCATAATTTTATAGGCATCTAATATATGACAGAAAATTAATACATTTAATATATAAAACCTTATCAATTATTAGAAAAACAGACCAATTAAAAAGTACTAGGGATCCGAGCAATGATTTTAAAAATATAATTGTTAATAAACACAATAAGATGTTCAACATTATTAGAAATTAAAAGCAAATTAAAACATGCTTTTCCTTCAGCTTAAAAGTAATAACTATGAAGGTTATTGTTGCCATAAGTATAGTGAAATAAGTGTAGTAGGTATGTAAGTGGATATTTTTAGGTGGGAAATCAGCAATCTGTAGAAAAATTCCTAACAACAAGCACACTTTCTTGTCCCAAATAACCTTATAAAATCACTTCATGGGAAAAATCAGATTTTGCAAAGAGGAATGTAAAAAGTAGTTCATTTCAATATTATGTAGGGAATACTTGGAGGGGGGCAGTAAATATTCACTATAAGGGATTTATTAAATATTGCATACTGCATCCACTTAAGGGAATACTATTTAGGTATTAAATAAGCTTATCTTATTAAAACCAAACCAAACAGTTTACAGAGCAGTGTGTATGCTATGTTTCAACTATTATTCAAAATATACATTTTTACTGATAAATTTTGTAATAAAAACTTTCTGTTACCTATGTGTATTCTGAGAACACATGCACAGCCTTTCTCCTTAGGAAACATCTACACATGATTTAAACATTGCTAAGTAAGCCTAAATCCAGTTAAAGAGACCTGCACAATTTCATGTCACTAATACATTTTAGTAATCAGGGTAACAGTAAGGGTTTTGCTAGTCTTCGAGGCTACCAGATAAGAGTGTGGTCACAATTAAGCACCATTTCATTTAATCAATCTGACCTGTGGTGGTCTGTTGTCAAACTGAACATTTCACAAGTCATTCCTACACTTACTTTATGTAATGTCCTTCAGGAGTATGTTAAAACTTTGTTTGGGATCATTTTAAGTGAGTTTAGTTTGTTTAAAAAAAAATGGCAAGCTTGGTTCTCAAGCCTCTGAAGAGGAACATATAGGCTAACAACCATAGGTAAGCATGGGAAGTAGGAAGTAACTGGGATCATATTAATAATAGGGTAAAAATATGTGTATCAGTTTTTGGAAAAGCTTTGTAGTGTTCGTCCCTCTAAATCCTGTGGGAAAAACACTCTAACCATGACTCCATACTATTTTCAGAGAAAGGTACTTTCATGCCATTATAATTCCTATGGAGTTACAAAGTCTGCCACAGAATTATATGGAAAGGGCATTATGTGAAAACATACCATGGAAAGCCAGGATCCTAGTGGAGAATCAAAACAAGTAAAGTTCTTTTAAATGCTGTCATTTCTGGAATAAATTAAACCTGATACTATGTGAGAATGTCTTAAGTTCCCTTACAGCAAGGATGTTGAGTTATTGTCAAACAGACGCCTCTTTTAAGATAATACAAAATATTCTAAAAAGACAGTAGATTTTCCCAATTAAAATTAATCTAGCTTGCTTGCTTACCTATCAGTGTGTCATTATTTTGCTCAAGTGTTCAAGCATCTTATGTGGTGTATCACTTTAATATGCTGTGAATAAAAATGATGCCCCCTTTTGGTCAGCCAGCGGCCTATCCTGTCTGGTCATTCTTAATGTTCTCTGTAGTCAAATTTCATTACATCATTTTAGAACAGCTCGCAACTCCCTAATAAAGGCATGGTCCACAACACAAATGCTTCACATTTCCTAAATGTCATATCAATTCAGAATTACTTTTTCCTATTTCATTTATCATGCTAAATTGTAATTTCTATTTGGCCATAGTCCTTAACTTTCCTTTTAGCTACTCCTAAGCTGTACTTTCCTCTTATTTCTGAAAATTATTTTCCTGCTGAAATGAATTATTCTCCACTTTGTCCCTACAGAACTCAATTTTTATCTTTCCACTTCTCCAATTTGTCAAGATGCTCTGAATTTAAATTCTACAATTAGAAAGTCAGTCCCCCCAAGTAGATGTCATCGGTACAAATGCAATGTGTATTCATTCAAGTAATTGATAGAAGAGTGTCTGTTTTCTGCCTGGAAGATGTTAATCTGAGCCCTGCCCTGTCCAGTTAATTTAGAAATATTGTTAACTATGACAAAATTTATTATGCAAAGGGAAAAATGTGATATAAACAATCAAATAATTTTATTTCTTGAATGCTTTGTATATATCATACTAGATTAAGCAAATTAAAATCAACCAAATGTATTTTTTATCAGCCTCACATTTCTAAAGCAAATGGAATCATATAATAAGGTTTGAGGAAATTTCTACAGATTAGTGTTCTTTATTTTTATTTCTAATTAATCAGGGGATAGGAGGAACTGCTGGATATTTCCAAATATTTGTGGTTAAAATATGGGACACATGAAGAGCAGTGCCATAAAGTCATTAAGTAGGATGTAGGTGTCCAGTGTATGCACAATCTGCATGATACCAAGCACATTAAGTCAGTATAGCCCTGGACTTCTTATATTGGTAATTTCCTCTAGGGCTGAGAATTCAGATTAGCTTATGGAGCTTATTTTCACATGAAAAACTCTGGATATTTTTGTGTAAAAACAATCATTGGATGAATTTGTGTCTATTATACATAAGCTTAAAAATGTATGACTTGTTTCTCTCATTGTGGTGAATAATATTACTTTTCTCCTTTTATTTCATAAAACACACAATGAAATCTATTTGGCATATTCTTCAGTTCAGGGAAATGGCTTACCATATGCCTATTCTCAGATGCTTTTTTATTACACAAGGATTTTTTCATAATAAAAAAATTTCAGAAATAAAAATGTAGATGATTCACTAATTATGATCATCTGCTTTTACACAAGTGCACGTGAACTGGGGAGTTTCTTAAGTATTTACATTAAAGCTTGTAAACATAGGAAATCACAGTAGGAAGACCAAAATTATTTACAAAGGATCATTTATTTAACTTTTTTTTTACAAAATACAAAAATTGTTCTGCATGAATACATCATATATGAAAAAAATGTGTTTTCACTGAACTTAATTTGAAGACATTGAGAATTTTACCTTCTACCAACTTCAGGAATCAATTTTGTTTTGCAAGTTGTCTATTACCATCACCAATCAGGGGGAAACCCTTCTCTTGTTAATTAAATCATATTCACAACAGCTAACATTTTATAGAAATAAAATCAGACAATGTCTGTCATACAAAAGCTCTTTCTGCAAGTAACTGATTTGCCTATGATCCTAAATTTTTTTTTATCCAAGCTATAGATAGGAAGAATTGAGGAGCTAGGTAAGTTTTATAATAATGTATTAGCAGCAGTTGATAGAAAATGCAACATAAGATTTGTTTTGTCTGTGGTACAAGAATATTCCCTATCAGACTCTAATGTCTTTTTCTCTACTTGAACACAAGTAAGCAGGTGCTGATTGTTTCTGGGATGACAAAATGTATAAAAAGACAAGAAGCTGGTTCTGTTTGTCATCGTGAGTGGCTATTTTCATCAGCTAATATGAATGCATTGCTAAACGTAGTGAAGACAGGAAAATGACTTAAGGCTAATATATACAGAGTTAAAATACATTTTTTTTAACCCACTTAAGGATGATTTCAGGCACTGTGGCTGTTTGGGATAAAAATGGTTCATGGTTTACTCTTGAATAGTAATGTAATTGTCAGTGCAAGCGAGAGCAAATACCTGCCCACTGTTATACACATGACCTCGGACATCTGCAGCGTTCAAAGCCAATTCATCTTCTGCATCTTCACTCTGGAGGCACCTTCAATGCAAACGCTTCATAGTTTGCTCTTGATAGCAATTTAATTTTCAGTGCAAGCAAAAGCAAACACAAAGGCTGCTCACTGTCATACACACGGTGAACACCTCTGGAATATTCAAACCAAGTTCACCTCCATCTTCTCTGTGGAAGCATCTTTTGTAAGTGGCACTTAGTGTAAACCCTCTATAAATCACGAAAAACAGACTCGGGATGCCTGAACTTAATAATATAAAAAATCAAGGTCATAGTCCTTTCTCTGTGTAAACGATGTTCGAGTAAGGCTTGCCATCACCACGTGTCTTTCCTGAGAATGGAGCTGGTCCCCTCCGTCTCCGTCATAAGTGTGCGTGCTCGGAGCTGTGGTCACTGTCGCGGCTGTCTTCATTTGCTAGCGAGTCCCCTGTTTGCTGGAGGGTGGCCGCGCCGATTCCCGAGAGCTCTGAAGGGAGCAGTGTTCCCTTTTTCACGTTCACCAGTTCCTTTTCTCGAGCGGCAGCGCCTTGCTGTCCTCCTTTTACCCTCTTCCACTTCATTCGCCTGTTCTGGAACCACACTTTCACCTTTAACAAAGAAAGGGAACAAGTGAAAGCAAGAAAGAGTGCAATGGACAAAATTTCGGGCATCAGTGGGGGAAAAAAAGGCTTTTCAAAAGCTTTTACAAATACACTGTGTAGTAATGAATATGAAAATAAGTCACCACTGAATTTAATCAGGGCCCACGTTCATAATAATTTTAAAACATTCAGAAGGCACCAGGTCCTGTATTTTGTATTTTATGACATGTGCTAACTCGATTCAAAAGACCCTGATGCTTGGAAAGATTGNAATCAAGGTCATAGTCCTTTCTCTGTGTAAACGATGTTCGAGTAAGGCTTGCCATCACCACGTGTCTTTCCTGAGAATGGAGCTGGTCCCCTCCGTCTCCGTCATAAGTGTGCGTGCTCGGAGCTGTGGTCACTGTCGCGGCTGTCTTCATTTGCTAGCGAGTCCCCTGTTTGCTGGAGGGTGGCCGCGCCGATTCCCGAGAGCTCTGAAGGGAGCAGTGTTCCCTTTTTCACGTTCACCAGTTCCTTTTCTCGAGCGGCAGCGCCTTGCTGTCCTCCTTTTACCCTCTTCCACTTCATTCGCCTGTTCTGGAACCACACTTTCACCTTTAACAAAGAAAGGGAACAAGTGAAAGCAAGAAAGAGTGCAACGGACAAAATTTCGGGCATCAGTGGGAAAAAAAGGCTTTTCAAATACACTGTGTAGTAATGAATATGAAAATAAGTCACCACTGAATTTAATCAGGGCCCACGTTCATAATAATTTTAAAACATTCAGAAGGCACCAGGTCCTGTATTTTGTATTTTATGACATGTGCTAACTCGATTCAAAAGACCCTGATGCTTGGAAAGATTGGAGGCAGGAGGAGAAGGAAACAACAGAGGACAAGATGGTTGGACGGCATCACTGATTCAATTGACATGAGTTTGAGCAAGCTCCGCGAAATGGTGAGGGACAGGGAAGCCTGGTAAGCTGCAGTCTATGGGGTCACGAAGATTCGGACATGACTGAGCGACTGAACTGAACCGAACTGAATATTTGATAGAGTCTTCCCTGGTGGTTCAGATGGTAAAGCATCTGCCTGCAGTGCAGGAGACCCAGGTTTGATCCCTGGGTTGGGAAGATCTCCTTCAGTGATTTAGCATGCATGCACATAATAAAACAAAAATTGTACGTATGCATTAAATGACCATCCACGGCCGCAACCATAATAATGACATCATTTCATTTTCTTGTTTAGGAAGAAATTAGTTCCTCTCCTATTGCACTTCTCATCTTTGTATATTCTTATTAAGCTAAGTAAGCTAAGTGTTCCTTTTACATTGCATTTCTCTGACTACTCCACTCAAAGTTACCACAAGCCTGAATTTTGTGTTTATCATTCCTAAGCCTTTATTTGGGCTTCCTCGATGGCTCAGTGGGTATAGAATCTGCGTGCATTACAGAAGACAGGAATGTGGGTTTGATCCCTCTGTCAGCAAGATCCCCTGGAGGAGGAAATGGCAACCCACTCCAGTATTCCTGACTGGGAAATCCCATGGAGAGAGGAGCCTGGGGGGCTACAGTGAAAAGGGTTGCAAACAGTCTGACACAACTGATCACACAGAGCACAAGCCTTTATTTGAAACAAATAAACAGAGGCAACAGCGTTTTTCACCACACATGGACCCTAAAAAATACTGTTTAATTCTTCTTGTCTTTTAGGTTTATCAAAATGGAATGCTTTTAACCATAAAACATTTTTTTTTTTTAATATTGTCCCATTTTATTTGGTTTCTTTTTTTTATTATTATTGAAGTACAGACCCTGATTCTGGGAAAGATTGAGGGCAGGAGAAGGGGACGACAGAGGATGAGATGGTTGGATGGCATCATCGACTGGATGGACATGGATTTGGGTGGACTCCAGGAGTTGGTGATGGACAGGGAGGCCTGGTGTGCTGCGGTTCATGGAGTCGCAGAGTCGGACACAACTGAGCAACTGAACTGACTGACTGATAGCTGTTTTACAATGTTGTATTTTTACTGCTATATAGCAAAATGACTCAGTTACACACTATTTTCATATTCTTTTCCATTATAGTTTATCACATGATATTGAATATAGTTCCCTGTGCTATACAGTAAGGCCTGTTGTTTATACTATACATACCATTAACTCTAGGTTTCTTGCCTAATCCATGTTGATTCAAGGCATGGCATTCTTTTTTTATGATTGTGTGTGATTCCACTCTGTGAATATATCACTGTGTACCCACCCATTCCCCTGTTCATAGACACTTGAACTATTTTGTTTTGTCTTTTATAATTGATGCTGTTATAAATATTCTTGCAGTTATGCTGTGATAAATGTGTGATAGAATTTCTCTGAGTATACATCCAGGAGTGGCCATCAGTGGGCCACAGGGTTGTATGAATGTTGAATTTAATGTGATAATATAGAAAAATTATTTTCTAAAGTTACATTAATTTTCACAGTCCAGATCTAAGAGTTCTTATTGATCCACATCTTAGTGTCACTATTTGGATTTATAATTAATTTTTTTCCAATATAATGACCATAAATGTTATCTCACCATGTTCTAATTTTTCATTTCCTGACTACTAATCAGGTAAAGCATCTTTAAATGTTTATGGTCCATTTGTATCTCTTCTTTTGTGAAATGCCTCCACATCTGTGGGTTACAGTGAATGTTTTTTGATTTAATTTCATTCCTTATTTTGTTGTTCAGTTGCATTTCTTGTGGACTCAAAATACGTTCCAGACGCTAAATTAATGCTTTGGGGTTATATGGCTGTTATTACAATCTATCAGTTTATAGTGTGCCCTTTTCCTTTCCTTGGGTATCTTTTGATGATCAGAAACTCTAAAATTTATTATATTCAAATTTATCAAATGTTCCTGTTATGACTATCTCTTTCATGTCTTAATTAAAAATCTTTCTTCTGAGACTATTAAGATACTCTTCTATGTCTTCTTTTAAAAAGTTTTAAGATTTGCACTTCAAATCGAAGTGTTTAACTCTGACTATTGATTTTAGTATATACTGCAAAGAAAATTTCTAAATTTACTTTATTCCAGTTGTATAATAAGTTGTTCCAAGACCATTTAACAAATAGTCCACCCTTTTCCCAGAAATTATTGTTTTCAACTCTGTCATATGTCAAGTTTCCATGCATGCATAGCTTTACTGATGCACTCAGTTGTTCCCTCCTTTTGAAAAAAACATCATCTTAATTATTATAATTTCATAGGAAGTCTTCATATTTGACACAGATAGTTCTGTTTTATTCTACTCCAGGAATATTTTGAATATTCTCCATTTTCATTTTATAAACAATCTCAATTTCTGTAAATTCAAAGTACTAAGAGAAGCTAAAGAGAAAGATACTATATTTCTAAAGATGTATTTATTTCAGTGGGCTTCAAATCACAATAAATCACTGCTGCTGCTGCTAAGTTGCTTCAGTTGTGTCCAACTCTGTGTGATCCCATAGATGGCAGCCCACCAGGCTCCCCCGTCCCTGGGATTCTCCAGGCAAGAACACTGGAGTGGGATGCCATTCCCTTCTCCAATGCATGAAAGAGAAAAGTGAAAGTGAACTTGCTCAGTCGTGTCTGACTCTTCATGACCCTATGAACTGCAGCCTACCAGGCTTCTCCGTCCATGGGATTTTCCAGGCAAGAGTACTGGAATGGGGTGCCATTGCCTTCTCTGATACTCCATCAAAATTAATACAGTTTTCTCAGCTGCTGGCACGAAAACAATCTTTAAACCGTGTCATTTCTCAACTCTGCATTTTCATTGTTCTATCAGACTATAACTGAAATCTTGTATTATACATTACTCATACATATATTATCCACTTAATTATAAAAAAATAAAATGTAGAAACTCAGAATTTGTACTAAAATAGATTGATTAAAAACAAGTGAATTGGTATTCTTGTATTATTATTACTTAATAACCAAATGATAAGTTGTGATTTTTAATCACATATCTACTTTAATCACATATCTATCTAAGCAACTATACCGATAGGTGCTACATATGCATTTTCCAAACACGAATTTTTATAGATGAGGAACTTGAGACTTAAAGGTTAAATGACTTGGCTAAGAACACAAAAATAGGTAAATGTGGTGCCAGAATTTAAACCTGGGGTTGGTTTGGCTTCAAATTGATTTGATTTTGTTTTGTTCCTGTTATATTTCAAGCTCATACTTTTTAAGCCTTCAGGTTAGAAAAGTAAAGCATATAAAGTATGTGAATGCCATCCATATGATTAGTATCATTCAGGTAATTCTACTCAATATAATTAGGTTTGTAAATATGACACTATCTTCCTGTACTGTAATTTAGGTAATTATACTACTCAATTTAATTACCACTGTAAGCTTGACATTGCATGTTTCATTAGATCTTTTCCACATGAATTAGGCTCTACTTCTGGCTTCACTTCTGCGTGAATTTGAGAAAATTATACTTCTCTCTGCCTCAATTTTCATATTTGTACTGTTGGAATAATGAGCCTTTCAAGATTCTCCATAGAGACATTTTCTCCGTGGACAAATCCAGATGGAAGAAACACATCATCATCATTGTCACTGAAAAGTGAAACATCCAGCCAAAATAATCTTGGCAGAAAATGGGAGGAATAGATTTTGTTAAATCTACACTTATTTCCCTTTTTTAGGAGAAGGGGTGCAGTAATTCTGTAATACCAATGTAAAACCTGTTATGTGCAATTCTACATGAGAAAAATGTAAGAAGTTGGTATGGATTTTAGAAACAGTATAGACTATTTTATGTTGTCTCCTGTGTCTACCATGTGAAATTCTGCCATTTCATTTTCTTAAACAGACTAATTTCACTAGTCGCTTCAATAGTAGTTACGTAACCAATCATAAAGGGCTTCCCAAGTGGCTCAATGGTAAAGAATTCTGCCAATGTGAGAGACGCAAGAGTCATGGGTTCAATCTCTGGATTGGGAAGATCCCCTGGAGGAGGATCTTGCACTAGTGGAAATGGCTATCCACTCCTGGAAAGTCCCATGTATATAGAAGCCTGGTGGGCTACAATCCATGGGGTCACAAAAGAGTCGAAGAAGCCTCACTAAGCACACACACACATCACACATATATGTGGTTTATAGATATGTGCATGTAGGTGAAAGCATTTGATGATTATATAACAAATCTAATAATTCTAACACCTTTACGTATTTTCTCAAGGGATCAGGCTACATATTTCATACGGGAACTCCATGAATTTAGTAATGGAACAAAACAGCAATACATGCAATGATGAGTGCACCTTATAAACTGTGAAGAAAAAGTACAGAAATTCAATAGTCAGTGTGTCCAGATGCATTTTCAAACATACTATGAAATATTGGGACAAATTAAAATAAGGAGAGGAAGATCTGGGGGAAAAGAATATATTTTTCTACAACCATCACAGTATTAAAAACAAATCTATAAAAGTAATTTCAAATTTTGTCAATATTGCCATTAGAATAATAACACCATGGTTTTATAAATAAAGAAGCTTTATAGTTTAATTTATTATCACTTAATAATCCAGTTTTGTAGACTAGATTGAAAAAATACTTTTGTAAGACAGCTAAAGAATAATCATTCAAATGCTTGACAATTTTTAAAATAATAAAATTATTTTGATTAAAGTTTACAAGTTTGTTTCATATAAAAATCTGTATTTACAAACTAAGTACAGTTAAACTAATCTCATGCTTTCTTGGTGACTTGGAATCTCTATTTATTCACTCATTCATATACTCAGTATTACTGCATGCTTAGTAATAGGTAAGAGGGGTTAGACCAAAGAATGCATACAGATAAATACGAAATAATTCCAGCCCTCCAGGGCAGTTTACTGACTGTATGTGAGGCCTTTGGCATATACTGAGATGCATAAAGATTAGTTTCATCTTTTACAGAATATCCTTAACTTGCTTGCAGTTGTAGTTGGTGTCATTGCTAATCCCCTAATAAGAGATTCCCCGAATGGTCCATCAGATGGCATGAACTCTATCCCTGCATTCAATGTCGAACACTGCTTTGTTGCCACACAGTTATTATAGAAAATGTTTTCCTTCCTCTGGGAATCTCATGATGTTATTGCTACTGGCATCCTGTGTGCCTCTGCTTTTTTTTGTCCTAGTAACCTAGAGTAGTACCTTAGGAGCTGGGACACTGTATCATCAAATATTTTGCGTACAACTAAAACAAATCTGCCCATCTTGGAATATGATAGATAAATTNTCCTTCCTCTGGGAATCTCATGATGTTATTGCTACTGGCATCCTGTGTCCTCTGCTTTTTTTTGTCCTAGTAACCTAGAGTAGTACCTTAGGAGCTGGGACACTGTATCATCAAATATTTTGCGTACAACTAAAACAAATCTGCCCATCTTGGAATATGATAGATAAATTTTGCAAACTTTTATTGCTTTATTTGGGCTTAAAGTCAATTTATCTCATATCTGCAATTTCTCTGGAAATGCTGGTTAATTAATTTTTTATTATTTCCTTTTTTAAAGTTTGGCTCTAAGGCAAGATTCCATATAAAGTATATTTTGTTACATAGTATGATGAATAACTCAGATAAAAATTTCTCCCACAAGAATCTGAGTAATGAAAAAATACTATTTTTCATGAAATCAAAGCAATATAAACTAGACTTGTAGACTCTCAATGACTGCATGAAGATAACATTTTTTTCAACAAAATCTGCACAATAAAAAATAACAAATGAAATAATAGCCTATAATATTAGTTGTAAACATTTAAGGTGCTCAGTAATAAACCTTACTGTTCAGAATATCTAATTATTATGAAATCTCACTTTTTATCCCTTAGTTAACAAAGTATTTTGTATTCACATTGCCTGCATGATCAAACTACTATATAAATAAATATAAAAACATTTATTCACATATTAGTAAAGAAAACAGCTCAGAGAATCTTATTGTCACTAATTTGCTTAAATGATGTATTTCATAGGATCNTATCCCTTAGTTAACAAAGTATTTTGTATTCACATTGCCTGCATGATCAAACTACTATATAAATAAATATAAAAACATTTATTCACGTATTAGTAAAGAAAACAGCTCAGAGAATCTTATTGTCACCAATTTGCTTAAATGATGTATTTCAGAATCTAGAAATCTAATTTTTCTTTTTAATAAAAATACTGTAAGTGAGAATCATTCTTGGTATTTGTTAAACGTTCATTTTATCTCTAATTTATTCAGTCATTCACATATGGCCTTCTATGTATAAGTTCATTTGAGGGTTCACAATACATCAGGAGAACACAAATGAAATATGTATCTGGATTGTCATACAATTTCCTAAAATGGCCTGAGGCAAAATGTTGATAGAAAATAGAATCTACATGATGTTATAACCCATATTTATAGAATACCATAAATGTCTGTCTTTTGAAGAAACAATCATAACACATAACATCTGGATGAAGATAAATATTTCAGTGACATATCTAGATGTCTCTAAACATCTGGAATTTGTAGATTTAATATTCTAACTGTTTCTATTTGTATATGAACACTTGAAATACTGTAGACACTGTCTAACAAATATTTATTCACATCTTTAACATGTGAACGCATGCAAAGGGGTTACTGTATAAATACAATTTGGAAATTTAATCACACCTGTGTGATTAAATTGATCATGGCAGCTGATCTAGTAAACCTAATGTAAACAGACTCTAGTAAGATATATCCAAGTAATTCAGTGGCAAAGTCAGTAGATGAACTGAAAAATTAGAGCCCAGATTGCTCTCTAAGGTAGGGATGAAAAATGGGGGAAAAGAAAGCTTCCTTACTCTTCCTGCCTGAATAGATTTATATCTGATTAAGAGAAGGAATCCCTTGGCTGTTTCCAAGAAGTTCATGGGAGCTGCCAGTTGACTCTGCTGTTTCCACGGCAGTGCAACGTGGGGTTGGGAGGTAGTGTGCGTGCGTGTGTGTGTGTGTTTCTGGGGGGTGGGATTGGAGGGTGAAGGGGGTTAAAACATATTCCATGACTAAAGACTGAATTCCTGCATAGAGGACTGCCTCTCACCTTTCTCCTCTATTTTAAAACAATGTTTATGACCAGGAAATCACTTCCTGGCCTCTATAATTTTCGGTTTCAAAGCCTCTTTTTTTTTTTTTGTCCTTAGAATGCCTGAGAACCAGGTTCACTAATGTAGTCATAAAACATTTACTATTTCACATGTTTTTGGACAAACTAAATACACATTAGCCATTGGTAGTCATGGGCAAATAACATGTTGAACAAGAAATAAACTTTTTTTTAGGAAACAAATGAAATTCTCCATAATAAACAGTAATGCAATGAGTACTATTACAAGACAATCGTACGTATTACATTCTCCCTTCCCAAAATGCAGCCAGAGTAATAACTCACACGATGAGCAAAATTCTTAGAGGACTGACTACTTTTATTTTGACCCTTTAGAAATGTCGTAGCAGTACTAAATGCTAACAATTATACCTCTTTCTGTCAAACATGATGAAATTCAACTCAAATGACCCATTTATGAGTAAAAACTTACAGTGAAATTTTACTACTCCTAATCCTATTTCTACACAAGATTTTAAAAAGGGATATGAGTTTTACTTATTTTAAGTGAAATTTTGTCACCTCAGTAGATCATGAACAAAAGACTTCAGCAAATCTGAGTGGAAATATCAAAACTAAATTAGGTACTTTTCTCCATTACTGTGTTCAAAATTTCCTAAACAGCAGTCTTGAATACATGGAATTTATGTATTCTGATCCACTGCTGGTCCTTACCTGTTTAAACTACTAAGATCAACTAGAATGATGGCCTTTGTTCTCAACATCTTGTCTAATCTCTGGCTTAAGGTTTAACAATAGCAACACATCACAACCAGTGCATACTATTTTAAGAAATGACCTCTTCCCTAGCCACTGTCTAATTCTGTGAAATATGTCAAATATAAATATTTGATTGAAACACATAAACTCATCATTAAGATTCAATCTAATTAAATATCGTGATTATTTCTTGATGAGCAAGTTTAATATCAGAATATATGTAAACCCTCACTGCACTTTTATTAGATTTAGGGGCTGTCTCCAAAATTATTCTAAGAACTTGTAATGGCAATTTCTACTATCATAAGAATATATATTGACACAAAACTATTCAGTAATTTCAATAACTGGAAAAAAATTTTAATTGAAAAAATCTGTCTTGCATAAAATTTATAAGTGCTAAAGAGAAATGAAGTTAAAATCCATCCTAAATTGACTATGTTTCTGAGGTTTTCATGACAAGTCATAGCAATAGGGAGATTGACTTGTAGAAAGTCTCCTATAGCCAAATTCTCTAGAAATTGTAATTATTAGACTTGTGTTTATTCTTTTATAGATGTCATGGAACATATGCAGTGCTGTATATATATATATATTTAGATAATCTCTTTAAAGTTGAACATACCAACATAAAAGTTGAATCAGCTCCTCAAAATTTCCAGGAACTTCTTTACCTTACATTATATGAAAAAAAAGATTATATGACTGCAAGGATAATGTGAAAAAGGAGTAATCTTTCACAGCAGAAGATGTTTTTCTTTAACATTACACTTTAAATGATCATCTGTGTTGCAACACATGATATGTCTCAAAATGTTACTATTGATTTGCTGATTAAATATTAATTAATTGTTTCCTTATTGAGGAAATTTCCAAAATGAAAGCTTATTTTATATTCCACCAACAAGTCATTCACTCTATTCTCTACCCCCACCTTTCTGGTCCGAGCCCAGTCATATTTAATCACTCAAAATAGCAGTCATACCATGGTGTAAGCAAAAGAAACATCTAATTGTTACTCTAGATGACTGTTAAAAACTACTCTAAAGATATGAGGAAATATCTAAAATCACAGACTACACAAGGTTACCTTGAATAGGCAATATGCTTGATCTTGCAGATATAACTTCTTAGCTAAATAACTAAAAGACTCATATAAATGTATAGAAATTAACCTACAAAGGAGAAGGGTTGTATAAAACGCTCAGTAAAAGACAAAACCACTATTTACTTGGCCCAGGAAAAATTCTCCTTTGTAGTCATCCAAAAAATGGATGTCTATTTGGAAAACACTTGGCAATGAGCCATTTAATGATTTATGAGTAACAAACAAAACATAATCTTTCTCATTTCCACTAATGGAATGTGATCCAACTAGGTGGGATTTTTCCATTTATCTTGGCAGTGGAATCATTAATTCAGTCTGTTTATTCTGGTCAGTTAGGTTACAAATCTGCAACATCGAACCTTCGATTAGCTTCGTAAAATAATTTTGTGACATGGAAGAAGCTCTCATTCTTTGTATATCTGGCAGTGTCGACTCTATAAACATGTCCAATTTTGACACTCCTATAGTTTTATGCAACTGCCTTCCCTCTTCATCCCACTGTGAGATATTAAAACTTTGGCATGAGTTTTTTCCAAGTGCGTCTGGATGGATGAAAAAGCCAGAATAAGCTTGTCAAACTTAAAAATACCTTGGGACAGGAGGGTCTTTAGTCTGACTGGCTCTTCAAAGTATTCCAAGTGACTCTGCCAATTAAGGATTATTAGCTGTTGATTGAGAACAGTATAGAAGAATACGTTGTACACGTGAAGGTGTAAATTAGAAGCTGGATGGTTACTACAGTGGTAACTGTTACACAAAACAACGTTGGGCTTTCCTGGTGCCTCAGACATTAAAAGAATCCACCTGCAATGCAGGAGACCTGGGTTCAATCCCTGGATTGGGAAAATCCCCTGGAGAAGGGCATGGAAACCCCCACTCTAGTATTCTTGCCTAGAGAATCCCCATAGACAGTGGAGTCTGGCAGGCTACAATCCATGGGGTCGAAAAGAGTCAGACACGACTGAGTGACTAAGCACATAATTAAAATATTTAAAGCTTAACTTCGTCCCAGTGTCTCCACTTTTATTGAACATAAAACAATCTTCTTTAATACGTAAGTGCTAATATGGAACTACTTTGCAGGATAAGCCTCTTTTCTCTTTACCCTTCTTCTTCCTCTTTGGCCAGATGGAATTCAAAGGGGATAATAGATGTCCCCTACCTGTACAGGCGTTGCCATGTGAAAGGCACAGACATAAAAGTCCAATTTCTTTGGCGATTTCAGAGCTGTTCCTCCAGATTTGGAAATCTGAGTCCTGAGTAATAGTCAAGAATTTAGCATATATTATTTTTTTTCTAAAAGGAAATCTAATCATTATTTCAAATATTTACAATCACATGTATAGTCCATTGTAGAATATGTAGCAGGTATATTGACTGGGACATGAGTTTGAGCAAGCTCCGGGAGCTGGTGATGGACAGGGAAGCCTGGCATGCTGTAGTTCATGGGGTTGCAAAGAGTCAGACACCACTGAATGACTGAACTGATATTGACTGGGTGATATAAACAAAGGAGCAGTATCTACAAATAAAGTATCAGTTATATATATACATATTTTATAGGCAACTATGTAAGTTTTCTAAATAAAAGTACATTTAAAACTGCTTCTGTTTATAAATTAAGTTTCATTTAGGAGAAAGTTATTTCTGTGAAATAATTTTGCTGCTAGTGGAAATGATTCAATATTTGCTGCTTTCTCCCTTCACATTATATAGAACATATCTGTTCTTTCTCTGTATTTCAATCTTGAAAGGCTTTTAAAAAACAGAGAAAAAATATTTTAGGAGATTAAATATCCTATTAAAGTTTAGGGAAACACTGAACAATATGGGAGTAGATATAATATTCTTTGGTATATACATTTAAATTACTTTAATAAATCCCATGTTATTTTAAAGTAAGGAAAAAAATCTTTCAGTAAAATGGAATTGAAAAATTGCAAATCTAGAATTGTAATATTTTACAGGTGGAAACCCTATAAAAGGGATGCTATTTAATATTTTAAATCAAGACATAGATTACATAGATAAGTATGAATGGCATTAATGCAAAATCAAAGAAATGGAATAGCTGTATCTCAATTAAAAGAAGATGAATGAAAAGGCTTCGATTGATAACTCTATGTTTATAATTTTAAAAGCCCAACCATGAGAAAATTAACTGAAAATATCTCCCTGGGATGAGAGATATTTGTATTACAAAAGGATTAACTCACTATGCCTTTCATAGCAAAAAAGTTTTCCCCCTCTGAGTAATAGATTTGTTTTATAGTTCATGCTCAAAGTTCTTTCACATTCATTGTGACATATAAACCTGAGTAAAAGAAAGAGAAGGTAGTTTTAATTTCCATTTTATGCCTTGGGGATATTGTTACTTGTCTAAGAATACACAATTTTCCTGGCAAATACAGGGTTTTTGTTCTGATTTTTTCTCATAACAATTGAATTTTTCTTAGTAACAAAAACTAAAGATACAATTTTGATTTGGAATTTAGATTTCACATATATCCATTATATCTTTTATTAACTTGACAAACTAATTAATAGAGATTTATAGGATAAAAAACTTCTGAACAATACCAAATTTGCAATTATTTGAAAACCTAATTATCTCAGGATCTACTTTTGTTGTAATTTTTCCCTTTATGAGGCTATAGTTGGTTTGTTTCCCTAATGACCTCCAAAAATTNAAGGCAGAGGAACCAGAGATCAAATTGCCAACACCCATTAGATCAAATTCTAGAAAAACATCCACTTCTGCTTTATTGACTAATCCAAAGCCTTTGTCTATGTGGATCACAAGAAACTGGAAAATTCTTCAAGAGATGGGACTACCAGACCCTGTCTCCTGAGAAATCTATATGCAGGTCAAGAAACAACAGTAAGAACCAGGCATGGAACAATAGACTGGTTCAAAATTGGGAAAGGAGTACATCAAGACTGTATATCATCACCTTGCTTATTTAACTTCTATGCATCATAAGAAATTCTGGGCTGTATGAAGCACAAGTTGGAATCAAGATGGCCAGGAGAAATATCAAAACCCCAGATATGCAGATGACACCACGCTTATGGCAGAAAGTGAAAAGGAACTAAAGAACCTCTTGATGAAAGTGAAAGGGGAGAGTGAAAAAGCTGACTTAACACTCAGCATTAAAAAATCAAAGATCATGGTATCCAGTCCCATCCCTTCATGGCAAATGGATGGGGAAAAAATGGAAACAGTGAGAGACTTTATCTTCTTGGGCTCCAAAATCACTGCAGATGGTGACTGCAGCCATAGAATTAAAAGATGCTGGCTCCTTGGAAGAAAAGCTATGACCAACCTAGACAGCATATTAAAAAGCAGAGACATTACTTTGCCAACAAAGGTCCGGATAGTCAAAGCTATGTTTTTTCCAGTACTCCTGTATGGATGTGAGAGTTGGAGCATAAAGAAAGCTGAGCAATGAAGAACTGATGCTTTTGAACTGTGGTGTTGGAGAAGACCAGAGAAGGCAATGGCACGCCACTCCAGTACTCTTTCACTTTCATGCATTGGAGAAGGAAATGGCAACCCACTCCAGTTTCTTGCCTGGAGAATCCCAGGGATGGGGGAGCCTGGTGGGCTGCCGTCTAAAGGGTCGCACAGAGTCGGACACGACTGAAGCGACTTAGCAGCAGCAGCAGCAGCCGTTGGAGAAGACTCTTGAGAGTCCCTTGGACTGCAAGGAGATCAAACTAGTCAATCCTAAAGGAAATTGGTCCTGAATATTCATTAGAAGGACTGAAGCTGAAGCTGAAATTCCAATACTTTGGCCACCTGATGGAGGAACTGACTCATTTGAAAAGACCCTGAAGTTGAGAAAGACTGAAGGCAGGAAGAAAAGGGGACAATAGAGGATGGGATGGTTGAATGGCATCACAGACTGGGTGGACATGAGTTTGAGTAAACTCTAGGAGTTGATGATGGACAGGGAGCCCTCGCGTGCTGCAGTCCATGGGGTCACAAAGAGTTTTACACTACTGAGAGACTGAACTGAACTGATCTAGATATTTTTTTAATGTTGAGAGAAGATTGTTGACCCAAAGCAATTAAAAATATATAATTACAATATCCAACATTACCTGTCTTTCAGTGAGATCCAGATTCACTGCTATCTCATATCGCCTCAGTCTGGTCAGATAATTATGATGGGCAAATTCTGCTTCAAGTTCTCTGATTTGCTCTTTGGTAAAAGCTGTCCTTTCCTTTCTGGGTTTGCTGTTGACTTCTGACTTGTAATTTCCTTCCTGGGAGTCTGGGGGGAAAAAAGTAAAAGAATTAGATTTAGTTCATTCACTCAAACACATTCAATCATTTCATTTAAAACAGAAACATTTACTGAATAACTACTTTTCCAGGTACTCTATTAAACACAGTAAAAACAGAGAAACCAAAGACAGTAAGATTTATCTTGACAGGGTGAGATAAATTGCATTTCTTTCCAATGTGCCCTGAGGTGACTCACAGCCTAATTGGGGCTGTGTCTAGTTTTCTTCTTTTGGAATATCAATATACACACAAAAAATTAACTGTTCTTAATATGCTTCCCTGGTGGCACAGATGGTAAAGAATCTGCCTTCAATGCAGAAAACACTGGTTCAGTCCCTAGGCTGGGAAGGCCCACTGGAGAAGGGAATGGCAACCCACTCCAATACTTGCCTAGAGAATTCCAAGGACAGAGGAGCCTGGCAGGCCCCAGTTAATGGTGTTACAAAGAGTCAGACATGACTAAGTGACTAACACTTTCACTTAATATGCTATTATAATATTAATAACAAGAGAAAACAAAGTCTCTCTATTAAACAAGTTTTTATCTAAAACTATTCAGATACAAGATTTCTTCTAATAAGTTTTTCAACATAAATTCTTGAGTTCTAAGTTTAATTGAACAGAGGATCCTAAAAATAGTGGTGACTCAGCATGTGATTATTTGAGAAATTCAAATTTAGCAACTAGACCACAAAAGTCAGTTCAAGCTCGGACTAAGCATACATAAATGTGTATACTTGAGTGTGTGTGTGTGTGTGTGTATGAGTGTGTGTGTGTGTGTGTATGAGTGTGTGTGTGTGAATTTATTGCCTTTTTAATTTTTATTGAAGTGCAATCTCCTTAAAGGCAATAACAATGCTCTATTCTTGCATAATTCTTAGGGCAATGTGGAATCTATAAATAAAATTTTGCTCATTTAACTCAAAATATAAAAAGAATTTTAAATGATTTTTCACTATATATGAGATAAACATAGGATGCATGACATCTAACATAGCTAGCCAAACACAACATCTTCTAATGTCCTATAAAAATAATAATTTATATAGTATATCATGGCATTTTTTTCCTAAGAGGTCAAGACGTAATTAATGTAGACTATTTTCTTTATCAGATTTCCCCTGTGCCTCACCAGTAAAGAATCTTCCTGCAATGCAGAAGATGGGGGTTCAATCCCTGGGTCAGAAAAATACCTTGGAGAAGGAGCAACCCACTCCAGTATCCTTGCCTGGGAAACCGCAAAGTCAGAAAAGCCTGGCAGGCTACAATTCATGGTGTTGCAAAAAAGAGTTGAACATGACCAAGTGACTAAAAAACAAAATCAAATCTTCCTTGTCCATATAATATCCCTGATATGTAGGTTAGAAGATATTCTTGATATTCATGCATATCTATAGTGAAAAAAATTCTGTATATACCAAGTAATATTTAATCATACCAGCTCTAATAATTCATGTCAAATTTATCCTCAGTGAAATATAAACATAATCAGGATAAAGTAGCATGTCTGTATATTCTCAAAAATTCAGTTTTCTAGTTATTTTTGAGCATCTACATATAAATAGTAATGCCTTAATCCCATAGGGATACAATGAACTCATCTATGAAGCCAAATGAGACAAATGATATAGAAAAAATAATGGATCAATCATATTACCATCAGATTATCTAAAAAGGAACATTTTTTTAAAATTGCAAATGTAGTAAGGTAAAGCTTTATGATTTCCTAAAGGAAATCAGTCCAGAATATTCATTGGAAGGACTGAAGCTGAAGCTGAAACTACAATACTTTGGCCACCTGGTAAGAAAAACTGACTCATTTGAAAAGACCCTGGTGCTGGGAAAGACTGAAGGCAAGAGAAGGGAACGACAGAGGATGAGATGGTTCGATGGCATCACTGACTCAGGGAGTTGGTGATGGACAGGGAAGCCTCGCATGCTGCAGTCCACGGCGTCGCAAAGAGTCGGACAGGACTGTGTGACTGAACTGAACTGAACTGAACAGCTTTATGAAGGGTCTTTTAAAGCAATATTTGCTTCTTCATCTAATGATACTTAAATATGCTATGTGCAAAGATGTTGGGTTTTTTTAGTGCTCTTTTCCTGTCTGGCTGAGGGAAGTCTCTCTGAAGTTAAGAGGGGCCTGCATTATGGAAATCCACTAGACAAGGTGCCCTAAGCTAAACAGTTTTGATTTGATTCTTACCAGAATCAAAGCTGGCCAAATGCAAAGTTTTCTAGGTCTAAGTAGCAGCCCTGGGTCGGAAAGATCCCCTGGAGAAGGAAATGGCAACCCACTCCGATATTCTTGCCTGGAAAATTCCATGGACAGAGGAGCCTGGCAGGCTACAGTCCACGGGGTCGCAAATAGTCTGATATGACTGAGCGGTTAACGCACACACACAAGTAAGCAGCGGTAGCAATAGGTCAAAACTTTGGCATGCAGGGCCATTACTTTTTCTCTGCGGGATCATGGGCATGTTTCACTGAATGGTACGGTGGCGCTGTCGGAAATTCTTCAGACTCATGGATCGCATTTCTGGGCTTGTCACATAACCCTGTATTGACTGGCTCCCTACCTTAGCAGGGCAGGCAAGCTTTATCCGGTGTGAAAAGTGGTTTGCGATATGTCAGACACAGGCTGGCTGTATTTTACTATAAGCTACTGGGACCGGCTGACTTAGTTATTACGTGATGTGTGAGCTCTCAGGTCGGCTGTGTTTACACAATGCCAATTTACCTGGCTCTAACTGAAACCTGCTGTCCATTATCCACTCTTTTAGCTACAGATGTGCAAACTTCCACATCTTCCGTGCATTTTGCTATTCTGGTAATGTGTGAACAAAACTTTCCGATCGCTTTCTTTTTTTTCCCCTTAACTTTTCCATGGGCTGTTCTGGCAGAGGCAAACTCAGTCACAGCCCAGAATATTCAGATAGGTCCCTCTCACAAGGATGCATGTTCTCACGTGAATCAAAAGTATTTTTGCCAATTTGGACCCACATTCAGTTTGAAATCTGTGGCTAATTATTCTTTATGAGGGGACAATGCTCTACTCCCTTCAGTAATATAAGTCTGGAAACTGACAGCAAAGCCAGAGCATTTTTTCTCATGAGCAATTCAATTTGAATGATTCATGGTTAACACATTCCCTTATATAAGCATGAATGAACAAACTCACATTGAGGAAAGCCTATTAAGTGGTGTTTATTTTTGAAACCAATTTCTTTTAACTTCCTCAGTGTTCAACAGTACTTCAAAAATACCACAGGAGCACACAAACATACAAACTTGGGCCAATACTTGAAGAAGGATTACATGCAGTGTATCTATCTATATGCATGCCCCCTGAAACCAGAAATATACAAGAAGATGGTTTATACATCCAATGACTGAATTTGAACAAAAGTCTGGCTTTAATTCAACATTTATATCCAAAAGCAACTTAACCAACTGCCTGAATTCCAAATCTAAGGAGCTCACAAAGTGAAATCCAATGACTAAAACCATGTGAACTGTGCAGTTACATTTACAATGATCACCCAGGAATAATNAGTCTGGCTTTAATTCAACATTTATATCCAAAAGCAACTTAACCAACTGCCTGAATTCCAAATCTAAGGAGCTCACAAAGTGAAATCCAATGACTAAAACCATGTGAACTGTGCAGTTACATTTACAATGATCACCCAGGAATAATTACATTGTAATTTACATGACAAAGAGTGGGTATGTGCATCTTGACTTCATTACCTAAAAGAGACTGTCGCGATGCAATTTAAGTAGAGTAGCACCAAAGTCAATTAATTCTGTGGGTACTTACACCCTTGGATCTATGATTCTGTTGTGGTTTCCACCCATGATGATCCCACTTTTTCCTTCCTATTAAAAACATGCTCCTTGGGATTGCATTTCTGGACTTTTATAATCTTGGATTCAAACATCTTTTTGGACTTTTCTTGCCTGCACTTTCCAAAGTCCAACATTTGCTGACCCTTAAGCTCCTTCTACCTTCACCTGACTAACTCTTCTTTGGTGGAAAATGGGTAGGAGCCTTGGATGAGGCTTTTGGCAAATGGCACTTTAGCTTCCATCTGTTTCCCAGCTGTTTCAACCGAGGCAAAACTCCCTCCGTTTTCTTCAGCCTCCCATATCCTACGCCAAATGGTAGGTGTTGAGGGAGGGGAGTCTGGAAACTGCCTTCCTTTCTTCCCTACAACCACAAACAAAATGTCACCATCTGTACAGTACATTGCAATGTAAAATATTACAATTGTTATTTCTCGTCTCAGATACTTTAATGCACATGTGGGTGCACTCTCACACTCCCTCGTCGCTTGGAGGAAATGTTGACTTATGTGTTCAGGTAGGGCTGGCAGGCCCAGTTCTCTAACCTTTTGCTCCCTGGGACTATGCTAATGGAAGAAGTCTGCAATACTTCCGTGGAGGATAAAAATTGCCCTCCAAGGATCGTTTCTGTCTAGCATTTAGAACTTCTCCACATGTGACTTTTTATTTCCCCTAGTGCAAGAGGATGCCAAAAGATAATAATGTTTTATTGAAGACAAGTAATGTAAGGGCTTGGTCTGTTCACTAGTGGCACAGAATACCTCTTAGCAAAAGAGAAATAATAAAGTCTGATTGAGTATATTTTTGGCTACCCTATGTAAACTTATTAACTCATTCAAATGAAGAACATAATTTACCAATGTCTGTAAAAATATCAAAATGTAAAGGAATGCACTTATAGCTCAGACTAAAACCAATACTTATTTCATATTCTGAAGAAAGAATGAATGCTAAGCCATAGTTTATAGTTCTTTGCAACTTTTTGTATTAATGTTTTGTAGGCTATTCAAAATGAGAGATGCTCTGCTATTAACAAAGCTCCACAAATAGCAGATATTGGAAGCTAATAATTATATTTACAGAGGCATAAGAATTGTGGATAGAGGTAGGGAACTTAATAGGATAATCCTATTGATGCTAGTAATTTTCACATTTAAATGGGAAATCGCCTGTCTTATGAGAAACTTATCCAACTTGCTACTCAAGATTTTTAATGAGTGGGCATTTCAAACTTTCCAGGGTTTTTTTTTCAGGGTAAACGATCTTCCCAGGAGTTTTTTAATCCTCTAGCTAATTCACTCTCCAGATCTGAGAACCACAGCCATACTAAGCTTCTATTATTAATGAATGTGTCTCTTATACATTAAGTGAAAAAAAAAATTGGGGGTTGAAAATTACTGTGCTAAATCTAGAATAGAAATTAGCATTGAAACTATCCACTATTTCTTACAGCATTGATATGAAAAATCTATAGCCATTATAACAGTTTCTCTTTACTTATAAAGAAGTGAAAGTGAAAGTCACTCAGTTGTGTCAGACTCTTTATAACCACATGAACTGTATAGTCCAAGGAATTCTCCAGGCCCGAATACTGGGGTGGTTGACCTTTCCCTTCTTCAGGGTATCTTCCCAACCCAGGGATGGAACCCAGGTCTCCTGCATTGTAAGTGGATTCTTTACCAAGCCTAATTATCAAAGATTTAAAAAAAAAATTTCTATCTTTAATAACAGTTTAGTATTAATAATAGTAATAGTTGTATTTAACATGCAAAAGTCATCCTATGGGCTGGACCAGTGATTATCAACTGGTGGATATACTCTTTCATCATCCAGTCTTCCTGCTCACTGCCTACTTGATTATTCACGAGATTGTCAGGAATGAAATAAGTCAGATAAATCTCACATTATGAAAGAGAAGATATATTTATTTTTCTAACATTTGTGTTGCCAATTGTATGTTTTGAACAGATAATTTATAGAGAACATCCTATTTATTGCTGTTAAAGGCATTTAGGCTCTTACTTGCTAGGAAATAATTGAAAGATTAACCATGTATAGCTGAAACTTTTATGAAATAGAATAGTTACTATTACATTAGAGTAAATTTTAGTTTACAGATTTGACTTTTTTCCAATACATTTGGGGCATGTTTTTTACAACTAATTCTCAAAGTGAGAAGAATAAAAATTCAGTATATATGATCATGTCAATATTTAGCAGTAGCTACCCACATAAGCAAGTATTACAATTAGCAACATTACACAATCATGCAAAATTGCATGATGTAATTGCATAAAGGGAAAGAATATGAAGACCTGAGATACTTTTTAAAATCTATACACTTTTAGATTACATTTTAGAATGAGAGAAAAAGAGAGACTGATAATACCACAGAATTATTCTTAAATTGTTACCTATTTAATAACTTACTATGAATATGGATATATATAATATGAAAACAAATATCTCAGAATTTCCTTAAAAATAGGTTATTTGGGTCTCTAAAGTCATCCACACCTTATAGGTAGATGGTTTCTCACAGTAGGTACCTTGGCATTGCATTGCATTCCTAGGATAAACTGGCAGATACTACAACTAAGTCCTTTTCTTTGCTTCCTTCTTCCTCTATAATTTTAAGATAACAGCAGTTAAAGGAGTTTTAGCCAATTTAAATCAGATATGGGCATTTGAACAGTCTTGCCTCTAATCCATGAATACAGAATGCCTTTCCATTTATTTGTGTTTTCTTCAATTTCTCTCATCAATATCTTAAGTTTTTCATGTACAGATCTTTCACCTTTTTGATTAAATTGATTCTTAAATATTTTATTGTTTTCGATATGATTGTAAATGAGATTGCTGTTTTCTTGAGTTCTCTTTCTGATAACTTGTTACTAGTGTATGTCACTGCTCTGTGGTAGTCTAAATGAGTGCCATGCTGGGCTAAGTCGCTTCAGTCGTGTCCAACTCTTTGCGACCCCATGGACTGTAGCCCATCAGGCTCCTCTGTTCATGGGAATCTCCAGGCAAGAATACTGGAGTGGGTGGTTGTGCCCTTCTCCAGGGGAGCTTCCTGACCCAGGGATCGGACCCATGTCTCCTGTGGCTCCCTCACTGTAGGTGGATTCTTTACTGCTGAGCCACCTGGGAAGCCCAACTTAAATGAGAAGGAAATCCTAAAAAAGAGGGGATATATTTGCCATAGAGCAGAAACTAATACAACATTGTAAAGTAACTATACTCCAACAAAATTTAACTTAGAAATGCAACATATGTTTTGTATATTAATTTTGTGTCCTGCAACTTCACTGAAGTTATTTGTTCGTTCCAACAGTACTTTGGTAGAGTCCTTGGGGGTTTTCCATATACAGTATCAGGTCATCTGAAATAGTGACAGTTTTTACTTCTTCTGGTCCCACGCAATACTTGGGGTATACTTAAACTAAAATGCTATTCATTGTTTATCTGGATTTTAAATTAAACTGGGAGTCCTGTGCAATATCTGACAACACTAAATTGGAGCTGGGGCTTGCTATAGCATCTAGTGAGTAGAAGCCAGGGGTGCTGCTAAACATCTTACAATGCCCAGGACAGCCATCACCACCCATTTATCTTGAATGGGTTCATATTTCCCTGCATATAAATACAGTAAGAATTATCCAGTCCAAGATGTCAGTAATGCTGAGGGTAGGAATTATGAACTATGTGCAATCTGTTCCTTCATTTGGTATACCATTTAATCTCTTGGGTTTTAAATTTTAAAATCCTAACACTGATTTGGTACTTTTTTATCTGAATGTGTATAACCACGGCATTACAGAAATAAACTGGAGTTAATATTACTTGTCTTCACCTGCCATAAATTACATGATAGACGTGTGCTTTAAAAAATTAGTTACTATGAAGCAATATTTAGTGGCACTTTCTCTGTTTTTTTTAAAGCTGAGGGTCATTCAAATTTTTATGACAGATGATGGTCCCATAGATCATGGAAATCACAATCCATAATTTCAGCATGAAAATCAAAGATCCAGAAGAGATTCAAAATTAGGTATTTATCACTGGGAATATGAAGATGAATTAAGGCAAATATCTTACTGTTAAATTACCTAGAGTCTAGAATCCAGCAAAGCAGACATGAAGATAAATAAAAAGTTCAATAATTTATAAGAGTTACTGCTATAAAAATACATTAAAGTCACTTGCCAAAAAATATACAGTGAATTGCCAAAAAAAAAAAGGGCTCAGAACAACAGCATAAATGCAAGCCCTTACACCCTTAGAAGATACAGACTTGTCTTCTATAATACAAAAAAATAAACTTTATGGAAGTTCTGTTGTTGTATGTCCGAGGGATTTATCCAGCTGCTAGCAGAATTGGTGCTGAGTTTTCTAGGCCCTCATTGCAAAAACTGTATGGTGCTGTCCAATATAGAAAGGGATCTCAGTGCTTTTTTGACAGATGTAAATTAGAGATGTCACAATTCCTCCGGCCACCATCAAGTTACCTAGATTTCTGATTTCTGAAAAGCATTTCTTTCCTTCCTCATCCTCTCAGGGACACAGTAAGACCATGTAACTCCAAGTCATTTGCTGACATAAGAGCTGAATAGGAGGTGAATGGGGAGTGGATCTGGAGGTTTGCATCTGCTTCATGCCCTTGACTATTGCTTCCACGTATATTAAAATATAAATGCGAATGCCATTTTAATTGTTCCCCCCAGTTACTAAATAAATGAGAACAATCCTGCTGCTGCTGCTGCTAAGTCACTTCAGTCGTATCCGACCCCACGGACTGCAGCCCACCAAGCTCCTCCGTCCATGAGAACAATAGTTGACATCAAACATTTATATTCTAGTAGGGGAAATAAGGGTTTCCCTGTTAGCTCAGACAGTAAAGAATCCACCTGCAATGCAGGAGACTTGGGTTTGATCCCTGGGTTGGGAAGATCCCCTGAAGAAGGGAACGGCTACCCACTCTAGTATTCTTGCCTGTAGAATTCCATAGACAGAGGAGCCTTGCAGGCTACAACTGAGTGACTTTCACTTTCCCTTTCAGAAAAGATAAATGGTGGCAGAATGTAGTAAGCATTGTATTTAAGAAACAAGATCATTTCTTGGAATCCCAGAGGAGCAGTGCACTTTTAAACTAATAAGACGGGGGAAAATATAATGGAAAGCTGTATGTCAAAAACTTCCCTAAGGCTTCCTGCTCCCATTGAAGGTACAATGTTGATTCTTGTGAAAGCCATTGCTATCAAGTACAATCCAAGTAGGTGCATAAGCCTGATTCTGTTGCATTCTCTTGTTCTAGGATGTAGCTAGAGGCACAAAATTAATTCTGGGCTTCTGTAACTAAGCCTAGAAGTGTATAGTAAAATTGGAGAAAGTTACATTTACCCTGAAGACATGTGCTGATTTTGTTTTTGTGTTAAATACCTGAATTTGGTGCATGCTAAGTCACTTCAGTCATGTCTGACTCTTTGTGACCTCACGGACTATAGCCTGCCAGGCTCCTCTATCCTTGGAATTCTCCAGGCAAGAATACTGGAGTGGGTTGCCATGCCTTTCTCCAGGGGATCTTCCTGACTCAGGTATTGAACCCGTGTCTCTTGCATTTGCAAGTGGGATCTTTACCACTAGCACAACCTGGAAAGCTCTTGAATTTGGTGTGAGAACTAAATTTATGTTAAATTTGACTCAAGATAAGTTGCATTATATTTCCATTTAGTGTGTCTTTGGATTCTTTTGAAATTTTTAGCAAAAATAGTGTCTATTAAATATATTTGGAATTGTACAATATCAATCCTTAGTTTCATCAAAGTTTATTAGTTCTTTGATATTTCACCCTGTATTTATGTCACAAAGGAGGAACCATTTGATTGCACCTTACTATCAGAAAGGGCTACACAGTAAATAAATAATTTAAAAGGCAAGGTAGTGAATTTAAAATAAAATCAACTGTTCACATCTCATTACTTAAAAGCAAAGGGACTCCATTTAGAAGAAGTTGTAAGGTAAAACTGGATTCATATATTGACAGGCACAAAAAGTGGGGAACTGAAATGAGTTATTGCTGAGATATCTATTTTATTTTATTTTTATTACATGTATTTTTACTGAGGAAAGTAGACATAATATTATAGCAGTTTCATATACACAACATAGTGATTCAGCATTTATATATATATACTGTGGAATGATTCCTACAATGATTCTAGTTATTTTCTGTAACCACACAATTTTAATACAATATTATTGACTTTATTCCCATATTTTACATCTCCACCAGAAGTTTATATTTGTTGATCTCCTTGACCCATTCCATGGACCCCAGGCCTATAACTTCCCTCTGGCAAATACCAATATGTTCTCTGTATCTGTGAGATAACATATTAATAAATGCAAGTTATGCAACTTTCTCTAGGAATGACCAACTTGAATCAGAAGTTACTGTAAGTGCCTTATGTATAAACACCACCACCTTTATACCACAGCCAAGCCTTATCTCCTCCCAGCCAATGACTAGACTGCTCATGAAGTGTTTTTCTTAATGCCATGTTTCAATGATACATTAAAGCCCATAAGAGCTATGATAACTTCATTGTTTTAGTAAATATATGTCATTAAATTAATGAAGTTGGCTTAATTAATAAACCTTGAATTAAAATGCATGAATTTTAGAACTTGAACAGATTCTCACAAATCTTTTAGTTCCACTTGCTGTAGTTATGGAGGAGAAATAAAAAGACTCAGGATGACTAAACATGCTCATCAGAGATCACATACTATTAGGTGATGTTTTTAGGGCTCAAGTGTCATTCAGCTATAGAAAGAGATACGAAAGCATTCTTTCAGATCCCTAAATATCCTTACCTATGGCATGGCCTCTTCACAAGAACAAGGATTCAAGAAACATCATTATTTAATAGTGATATTAAATATAGCTATCCCTTCCCAGGTGTCACTAGTGGTAAAGACTCTGCCTACCAGTGTAGGAGATGTAAGAGACACGGGTTCAGTCCCTGAGTCGGGAAGATCCTCTGGAGAGGACAAGGCACTCCAGGCCTCTTGCCTGGAGGATCCCATGGACAGAGAAGCCTGGTGGCCTCTTTGGTCACAGAGTCAAAAGCAAATGAACCACTGAATCGACTTAGAACAAATATGGCTGTGAAAACTACGCAGAATATTTATGACCCAAGATGCCAAATGAGCAGATGTTAAGAGCACAGTTTCTGCCATTTGTCTGCTTATTCAACCATGAACTTGCCTTTTCCTTATATTTAACACAGAATTAAAGTGAACAGGATTAAATTAAATCATTTAGCACCGTAACTGCATACTCTAGGCACTCAGTAAATAACTGCAAGCTCTAGTGATTATTAGTGGGGACTGGGCTCTAAGAACCTCAGCAACTGAAAATGATAGATTTGATAGAATTGGGAGTTAGACATTTTTTTCAAGCACATGAAAATTTAGTTCTAGAAACAAAAGTCTACCTAAAACCCAGGAAGTTTAGGTTTTACACAGTAACTAGCTGAGTTTTATTTTACACTGAAAAATGGACAAATCTTTAAAGGGATCTCTGTATTATTTTTGGCTAGTCTACAAATGAAGCTGCAGGTTTAACTGTGATATTTCCAATGAAACTGTTGAAGTGATACTTCACAAGGCCCAGTGGGATAACTGTATGAATTTTTGTCTACCTCTGAAGGTTAAAAACTGGAGTCAAAGTGTGTGTGTGTGAGTACATAAAATGTATAACTTACATTCTTAAATGGGTTAAAAAATAAGATCATGTGTTTACTGAACAACATTATGAACCCATTATATTGTCCACTCACAACTTTCTTCATACAGAAAATTTGAGAAGTAAATCACATAGGTATTTTTTAACCACAATAGTAATTGTAGAAATAATTATATGGGAATATTAATGGCAAATGACTTATACATCGATTTTGCTTTAATTTCCAAGTATAAAAAACAGATATAAAATATTAAGTAATAGACAACAGCAATAAAATAAAAAAGATTGGAAAATCCCAATCAACTCAGGATTCTAGCCCAGGCACCAAGCAGCAGTTGGCTTCCTTTGGATTGCTGCTGGTAGAGTTCAATGCTTTGTGATCTATTTCTCTGCTGCAGCTGTCTTGGCAAGAAAGAGAACCATCTCAGGGTAACCAATCTGTATTAAGTCAATTTGTGGCTGCTTTCATAAAGGAATTTTCACAGTTGGGAGAAGGCTGAGAATTTAGGACTTACATTCAAGGAACATTACTTCTATACATTCAACAGGCAGAATTCTGTTTACACTAGAGTAGTACATGGTTTCTAAAAAAATAAAAAATACAATAAAAATAAAATCAGTGCTCTGTGATTAAGTCAAATTGTGATTTAATAATTTTCCAAAACATAATGAAAAATTCTGATGCGAGTATGTTTGAATATAATTATATTAAAAAGACAAAGAAGTGCTGCTGAAGGTTCCCAAGTATACAACTCATATATCATCATCTTTCTCCCCATAATTTTTACCAGTATTTACTACCTAATATGTATTTTGAGCTGGGAAAACCTGCAACAAAATTTACTTTGAAAAAAATCTGAAACGTGAGCTCTAACCAAAAAGAAGAAATAATTTAAAAGAATTTCTGATGGTAACATGTTAAGAAATACTGGGTTATGCAATAAAGAATATGTACACAAAGTTGGTTGCTGACAGAGACCAGTGAAACCAGTATAGCTGCAGTGAATAAGAAAAAGAGATGACAGTCCACTTACTATATAAACGTTATTCTGAGAGATGAAGGAAGAGATTGACATCAGAGACACTGATTATAGAGTTACACAGTTTGGACAAAAGAAGGTAAGAATGGTGGTCAGGTCTGGGATCTGCTGGTTTGTGAAGAAAGACGTATTAGAAATTAACAATCTTGTTGAGCTCTGAGGCTCAATAATAAAGTGGCACTTGCATACCAATTTAAGCTATAATCCATCTCTGAATCAGGCATCCATAGACAAATACTACTTGATGAGAGTGTGGTTTGTTAGACACAAACATGAAAAGTTCATTATATAATGTGCTCGGACATAGAACAATATGACATTGTGCTTTTCCTAAGGTAGATTACAGACAAGTTGGGGATGAAAGCTGCTTAAGATAAAGCCACAGGTAATTAAAAGTAATCATTTTGGGTATACTATCACGGCAGCTTGATGTTTGCTGTCAAAAGTTGATATTTTGGAAGGCATAATTTGTGCTTTTGTTAAGAGCAACTTGTGAGAAATACCTGGATAATATTATTATTTGTCCATTTCATGGGGGGAGCAATTTTAGAAAGATACATATGTATATTTGCATGTTAACTTGTGATAAACGTCTACCCATGAAGCCTTCCTTTATTCCCACATGTGGCATAAAACATTTTGTCAAGCCTTAAGAATTGCCAACTATAAAAGGAGCTTCTAAAATTTTACTTTGTGTATGTGCATGTGTGTTGGGTCTCATCTGATTCTTTGTGACCCTTTGGACCGTAGCCTGCCAGGATCTTCTGTCCATGGGATTTTTCCAGCAAGAAATACTGGAGTGGGTTGCCATTTCCCTGTCCAGGGGATCTTCCCGACATAGGGATCGAACTTGCATCTCCTGTGTCTTCTATATTGCAGGCCGATTTTTTTTTTTACCAGCTAAGCCATTGGGGAAGCCCCCAAATACTTTTTAGAAGTCCTAAATGAAATTACGTTTATATAGAAACTTAAGAACTTAAATGCAATTGTCTACGCATTCAGAATATTTTCAAGACTAACTTGAAAGTAACACGGTTAAGAATTTCACTAGGAAATTCACTCTTCACTGAAGTCTGAAAAATAAAAATGATCATAATTATGTTTTATATTAGATTTGCAAAATTTTCTACACTTATTTTGAATGTCTACCAAGATAGCATATAAATGATATAAAGTAAAGTCTGTGACAAAGTAAAGCTTTCCTCTGGGTCCTGAGGACAATTCATGGCTTGTAATTTTACATTGAGTTAAGGCATTCTGTCAAAACTCAGAATTTAATAATTTTCTCACATGTCACAGAGCAGAGCTCATAATTTTTGAAATGTAAGTTAGGTATTAAATAGCATTCAGTATTTCATTACTATGTGGAGGGAAAGTATAAACATGAAGTATAAACATGTTTGTTGTACTTAATACTTGTGGGTTAACACCTGTATTGTACAAGAGGAGTATAAAATTTACTCCTATAAATGTAATTTTCCAACACCCACACACACATAAAGTGTATCCTCTGCTTTCTTGCAATAATTTTCAATCAGTGGAAAAAAGTCTTAATAGTATACATTTTAAAAACTTTTGCATTGATTAAACAGAATTGTGATTATAATTAAAGCTACATACATTTTACAGTTTTATATATTATTTACAAATTTTATATATTTAGAAAGGAAGAATGACTGAGAGAAAGTAGCAGGAGCTTTAAAGCCAGCCAATCTGAGTTAGAAATCCATTATAGCTACTTACAACCTGTGTGGTCTTAAGTCTTTTGAAATTCAGAGTCCCCATTTACAGAATTCACATATGATTGCTATACAGAGGAAAATGAACAAATTTACAGTGTGTGTATCTGAGATGTATTATGAATCCAATAATATACACCTATTATTAATAACATTATTAAACTTAAAATGTATCATGAGTAAAATTTAACTAACTGAAATTTTTACTAAATCACATTTATTAGTCTTTTCATTTTATTTGAATCATTTAGCTGTCACTTCCCACCTAACTTTTAGTTAAATACATCTTGATTTGTTTTTTAAAAATGATATTGATTTCAAAAGAAGGTAATTATACTTTCTAGCTCTTTCAACCAGCACACATTTTAAAAGACCCAGCTGTGCTCATAATTTCTTTGGCCAATCAACAAGGTTTAATTATGTTTCCTTTTTTAAAAAAATGGGTTTTACAAGTCTGTATGATTTTATTTCTTTCATACTTTATTTTTACAGTTTTGCTACTAAATACTGTAGTCAAAATTAAAGCATACATTTTTCCTGAGTGTAATTAAATGCCATTGTCTTTTATTTTCAAAGTGGTGGTGGTTTAGTCACTAAGTCATGTCTCACCCTTGCAGCCCCGTGGACCTGTCAGGCTTCTCTGTCCATTGGGATTCTCCAGGCAAGAATACTGGTGTGGGTTGCCATTTCCTTCTCCAGGCGATCTTCCCAACCCAGGGATCAAACCCAGGACTCCTGCATTGCAGGCAGATGATTTGCCAACTGAGCTATGAGGGAAGACCTCATATTTTCAAAGTAAGCCCCCCCAAAAGTGTATATATGTCTGTGTGTGTGCATGCAGATATATTTTTACTCTAGATATTTAAACTATTTTGTTTTATTTGGACATCATTTTCCACATATGCAAATTTTGACAAATATATGAAGCATGTCTAGATTTTTAAAATTTCAATTACTTATGCAATATTTGAATCCTCTTTTTGAATGACTGCAAATGAATCTTATCCGATTTACCACTTTCATGTTGTAAATATTCTTACCATAGGGTGATGTTAACTAGCTCTGAAACTTCCTGAAAATTTAACATTGCCTTTCTAGAGCTACTACTAACTGGCTCTCTAGCACACTGTTGTGACACCTTACTATTCCATAAAGCTAGATTCGGGTATTTAAAAGCTATCATAAGAGCATGGATAACCATCTATAGTTAGAACCTTCTAGAAAAGAAAGACTAGGTTTATTCTTAGCCTAATCTAACATAATTCTTCTGGCTATGTTGATCTGGCAATTCATCAAGACAGGTAGATCACAAAGGCTAAGCTCATGTCACTGTGACAGAGAAAGAGCTAGAAGTTGCTATAAATTTTTCATCCTGTGCAACACACAGTGAGCTGATGCTAATCATAGATTATTGAGGTATGCAGCAATGACCACCACATCTGAGTGTTTTGTTGTTTAAATGAAACAATAGCTGCGCCAAATCTAAAGCATAGAATGAAACACGTCAAGAGGAAAAAGACCACCTTCAACGCCTGAGTAATGGAAACTAAAAGCACAGACAACTAAAATTATTGGAACCTAAAAAACCTCCAAATTTCCTGCCATTGAAGTAATAACTTCATTTTAAGATGGATATTGATATTTTCTCTTGAGCATATTTCCATAGTGAAATTACTTAAGCAACTTGTGACCTAAAACAAAGAAAAATATAAACAATTGTTTGGAAGACAACACAGTATCTAAAATGTCAGGACTGTCAAGAGAGGAAAAAAAAATTTCTTAACTGCTTTCTTGGTTATCATGCTATTTTAAGTAGCAGAAAATGTAAGTAAACCATACAGTGTACCTAGTTTCTAGAAAGAGTTGGCTTACAAATAGCAAACAGAAATAAAACAAATAAGCTTTGCAGTATTCTGAGAACTAGGTGTGTGTATTTTTGCGTCCTGTGCATTTTGTTTCTATATGTTAAGTGTGTGCTTATGGGTATGTACTTGCAGCAGTACTAAGGGAAAATTTTCTTATTTTTAAGTGTATATTTAATTATAACATCAAATTACGCTTATTCCATAATGACTGCTTTTTACAAAAAATACTGTAAATTAAAAAGAATGTGCTAATAATTAAGCTCCATGTAAGTAGCCACACAATAAATGTCAATTAATCTACAGAAAACACCAAGTTTTCTGGCAATAGCGTTGGAAATGGAAATGGCAGTACATTTGATGTGAAAATCTCAGTGGTGTGAAAGAAACCCTGTTCATTTATTTCATAGTTATAATCCTTTTATTTTCAGTTTACTGCCAGCCTCATAGATTTATTAAATGAACACATGAGATAATGTACATGAAAGCACTTTATAAGCATCCCCATAAATAAATAGAATGTTCTACCTGGGAGAAAATTTCTATAGCACTTTGAAAATATATTTTTACCATATAATTGTATTTTTTTCCTCCCTAGCGACTTCACTTTTCACTTTCATGCATTGGAGAAGGAAATGGCAACCCACTCCAGTGTTCCTCCCTGGAAAATCCCAGGGACAGGGGAGCCTGATGGTCTGTCTTCTATGGGGTTGCACAGAGTCGGATACGATGAAGTGACTTAGCAGCAGTAGCAGACACTAAAGTAATACTGATTTTTTATTAATGTCTCATTCAAATACCTATACATTTCCTTCTGTCAACTCTAGAATACACTATTTCTCAACTGAAGAAGAGACTATCTTTGCAACACAGAAAAGTTTTCCACTTGAGTTTGAAGTATGTCAAACTCAGTAAAACCCATGATATGAAAGATCTAGGCTGTTAGAAATACTGTACTAAAGTGTTTATAATTTAATTGCTCATTATATTACAGAGCTCCTAGTGTGCTTAATTAGCTATAAAGCAATGACTTATTAAAAGAAAATACTCCATGGAACCTAAGTTTTTTCTAATGAAAAGAGAACGCTCCGTAATTCATAATTACAGTTAAACATCAATTTGAGAAAAGCACTAGCATTTTTCACTTAAATAAATCACACTGACCTAAAATTAACAACCAGATTGTCTGTCTGTCTGTCTGTCTGTCTGCTCAGTCATGTTCGACTCTTTGAGACCCCCTGGACTGTAGCTGGCCAGGCTCCTCTGTCCATGGCATTTTCCAGGCAAGAATACTGAGTTGGTTGCCATTTCCTCATCCAGGGGATCTTCCCGACCCAGGGATCGAACCTGCATCTCTTGTGTCTCCTGCATTGGCAGATTCTTTACCACTCCACCACCTGGGAAGCCCTAATATCCATATTAGTGGCATAGTAAATGTCTTATTGACTCTGTATTGATCTTCCTTTCTAGGATAATAATTGATTTTAATAAGTGTTTTCTCTTTATTAATAGCTCATTATTGTCAAGGAACTGTACTGAATATGATGTGTATATCTCAAAATGTATTTGCCACACTAAATACAACTTACATTCAGTTTTAACTACACATTCTCTGAATTTATATAAACAAGTATACATAACCAAGAAACAAATGCAACAAACATATTTTATTATGTGAAACAAACCCTAGCTAAAGCTAAAATTGCCTAATGTTCATAAATAAGACTAATAGAAAAAGTTCTTATTTTAGGTATTCAATAGTTCTATAAGAAGAAAGGTTTCATTAGCTTAAGTAAAGTCTCTGCTGAGAAAAATAAACCATCATACAATTTCCTCAAACCTATGATGACTTGAATATACATGAAATGAGTTTTAGAAGAATAGTTTCATGGCCCTTTTCTACCAATAATTCAGATTTACCTCATGAACTCATCATAACAGTATCTTGCTGGGCCTCTGTGCTTTCCACATTAAAGTGGCAAGACATTTCCAGACATATGGCTCAAAGATATGTTTTAGTAAATGCTATCACTAAGTTCAACAAGCACCAAGATTCTGCTTATTATGGAAAAGTCTACTTTGATGGTTCAATTTCTTTGTCTTCTCATGTTACACTATTTCCTTTCCTCTGCAATTGTATGCATTAACATAGCAAAAGCTCAAGGATCATGATCTAGCTTCTAAAATGTAAAGACAGGAAGCTCAATTTTATGGAACATGAAACTAAAGCTGCTGTGAACAGTCATTATATTCTAGTGGCAACTCTACAAGATTTAAACATTATAATTGCTTTTAATAGCGAAAAAGAACTACAAACCATGGAAAGTTTATTATTGCTATTTTCCTGAAATGGCTAGAACGTAATTTCTCATTTTAAAAGATGACCATTAACAAAACAAGACGACCTTTAAATTTTAGTTAACTGAAAAGAACAATCACTTTTTCGAGGATTAATATGCCTACATTAGCTCATCTTCTTTCAAAGACTTGACTTCAGAACTTTCTTTTAGTTTTAAATTCCTCAATTTACAAATCATGTTTTGGAGGGTTCACAAGACAAACTCAAATAATGGAAACATAATAATCTCAGAAGAATTTCCTTTATCCATTCATTGAAGTGGGAAAATATGGCCTTGGAAATGTTGAATGTTAACATGTTGATCCTACCATGCTAGAGATATTCCCAAAGGATTCAAATCCATCCTTATGACATGTGTTTTTTAATTAAGTTAATACAGATTTGGAAAAAATATCAAGACTAGGCAAGCTTTGTCTTTCATATCTAAAAAGCCTTCAAGACTTAATGTAATATTTTCTTTTCTGAATTATCATTAGCAGCATGAATAATAAATGTTTACAAAGTACAGCTACTTTAAAAGTTGATTTAAATAGCATTATTTAATTAAATAACAAGACAATTAGGAACCATATAATGCAGTAAGGGATTTCTGTCTTTTCTTTAAATATGTAACCAACTACACATAAAAAAAAAAATTTGATGCTTCTGTAAATGAGGAAAAAAATAAAAGTAGGAAAGTGAAGGTCACAGAAAATAAATGTGATCACACAGAAAATAAATGATAGATTTCCTTTGGAAGTTTTAAGATAGCCTTCTTTTGGAGGCGGTGTAATCACGGCTGTACTAGAGCGGGAAGGATAGCAGGCCAGAGAAAGGGATCTGTGTCCTTTATTGTTACCATTAAAGTCATACATAAAACTGTCTCCACATTCCATAAAAATGCCATGGTGCTTCAGGAAAAATATAGACCTGAGACAATAGTTTATTTTGGCTAGAACTAAAGTTCCAGAACTGAAGAGTTACAGCCAGAAATAGGAACCAGCTTTGAGAAAAATTTAACTGAACTAGGATGCTAAGAAAGTGCTGCAGCCTTAATACCCTAATGCTTTAGGATATGAATCAAGGGTCCTTTGTTAAGAAGCTTGCGGCATAATTAATCATCCAAAGGAAGTGAAGAGGTTTGAGGTTGCAGTCCAGTTACCCAGGGAATTCCCTTTTCCTCTGGCACCCACTTGCTAGTACAACTATAAAATAGGAGCAGAAATGTCTCACTGTGGGAATGATTAAAAAGAGCTGATTTACATGAAATCGAGTTGTTCTCCAGCTAAGCCTCAGCTGACCTGGGTTCTAGGGAGGCCCTCCGACAACTCCCTGAATAACCAAAGCAAGTCACCCTGTCTGAGCTTCCTCATCTCTGTTCCCCTTATTCTCTCCTCCCCAAACGAAGAATTCTCCAAAAGTCTATGCTTAATCTGCTATCTTCCATTATGAATTTTCATATCTTAACAGTTCTCCATCTTCAAGCTGTCAATTACCATATAAATTCCACTCAAACAATATTTATTGAAGATGTACTAACTGGTAAGAAATATATCATGCAACTTCATTAAGTTACTGAGCAACTAACCACACACACACACACATAGAGGAAGTATATGTCATATTTCATCTATAAATACCAAAATCAGACACTCAAAATGAATCAGTCACTTATCGTGTGTGTGTGTGTTGGGTGAAGATATTAAGAAAAGGGATATTTTTAAAAATTTTAAAATGATTCAAAACATCAAAGAACGGGCTTAGTGCCAGAACAGAGATACAAACACCCATGGTTAATCAAAGAAGAAAAAAAATCACATGAAATTGAAGAATCATGAAAGTTTCACGAACAGATTATATTTATGCTGCTGCTACTGCTGCTAAGTCACTTCAGTTGTGTCTGACTCTGTGTGACCCCATAGACGGCAGCTCACCAGGCTCCCTGGGATTCTCCAGGCAAGATCACTGGAGTGGGTTGCCATTTCCTTCTCCAATGCATGAAAGTGAAAAGTGAAAGTGAAGTCGCTCAGTCCTGTCCGACTCTTCACGACCCCATGGACTGCAGCCTACCAGGCTCCTCCGTCCACGGGATTCTCCAGGCAAGAGTACTGGAGTGGGGTGCCATCGCCTTCTCCCTAGTATTTTAAAATACAGCAGGGCTTCTACAGTGGGAGATGGCAGAAGACACCTTTCCAGGTAACAGGGAAATTAAGAGTAAAAAGTAAGGTTAGAAACTGACAAGTGAGTGCAAACTACAGGAAGTACCCAGAGTATACAGTACACATGGACTAGATGACAAAATCACCCTCAAAAAATAGCTTGAGGACATATGGTGCCTTGAATGACAGGCTGAGTAAGTAATGTGTTTTTG
>SJYV01002367.1:0-10886 GCA_006410875.1 Neotragus pygmaeus | reverse complement strand
CCCTTCCTTCCTGCTAGTTCTAGCCAATGGGAGGCCCAGGCAGGAGACCAGAGGGTGGAAGGAAGAGAGAAGCCAGGGTATTTCTCCTCTTGTTCTGCCTCTCCAGCAGCAAATATACCTCCTCCGTGGTCTCAGCTCCCTGAAGACAGCTTTAGCCTGAAGGTCTAGCTCCTGTTAAATGGTTCTGAGCCCAGGGTCCTGGTCCTACTACCTCCTTCTATTTTTGTCTTCCATCTATGACCACTCTCTGGGTTACCTTAGTAGCAGGCATCCCTGGTGGTTCAGACAGTAAAGGAAGCTGCCTGTACTGCAGGAAGCCTGGGTCGGGAAGATCCCCTGGAGAAAGGAACGTCTACCTCCTCCAGTATTTTTGCCTGGAGAATCCCATGGAAAGAGGAGCCAGGCGGGCTACAGTCCATGGGGTCACAAGAGTCAGATACAACTCAGCGAAATTATTAATAACTGTGCTTTCCAAAGATGGCAACAGAAATACCACCATCCAGCATGCTCTTCTGCAGTATGACTTGTCAAATCCCCCTCAAGAGGTGGAGTTTGTTTCCCCACCCCTTGAATCTAGGCTGGTCTCAGCTACTTGCTTGTCACTGAGAACACAACCAAGGAGCACCATATGATTCCCAATTAGGTCAGAAGAAACCTTTCAGCGTCTGCCTTGGTTTCTTAAGGAACACTTGCTCTCTCTCCACACTCCTTCCTGAAAGCCCAGTCACCATGTAGTGAGGAAACCCAAGTCACATGGAGAGACCACATGCCAGTTTTCCAGGCAAGAGCTCCAGCTGAGCAGAGCTTCAAGTCATCCTAGCCTAGGCACTCCCACAAGAGAGTGAAGAAAGCTCCAGATGCTTCCAGCCCCCAAATATTCAAGGTTTCTCCTCACAGAGCTGAAAAACCATCATCACCACGCCCCATCTGAACCCCAGACTCACTAAATCTGTGAGAAAGATAACATAGGTATTGACATACATCACTTAGTTTGGGCTGGTCTGTTTCACAGTAACAGATAACTGAAACACGGAGGTACCTAAGTCATAAGTACTTAGAACACTTGCAGGTAAGTAAGTGCTCAGTTAGTAAGACCTGTTTCTGTTGTTATTCATTATACTTTCTGAATCTAGTCCCATCCATCTCATTAAAATTATTGTTTTCAAAGTACCCAAACCTGGGGAGTTCCCTGGTGGTCCAGAGGTTAGAATTCTGCGCTCTCACTACTCGTGGCCTGGGTTCAATCCTTGGTCAGGGAACTAAGACCCCACAAGCCACATGGTGCTGCCAAAATAAATCATTAATTAATTCATTTACAACAGGGTTAATTGATTAGCAACAACTTCAGCTATTAGCTATTGATCAGTTCCTAATCAATAAATAAACCCTGTTGTAAATCAATAAATCCAATAAACCCCAAAATCAGTTTCCAAGGAAGATGAAAGGTTCTCCTGGAAAGAGGAATTTATGACTACCAGTCATTCACACTTCAGTGAGAATTAACAAACTATCAAAGTGACAGATGATAGAGATTTACCAAAAAAAAAAAATTCCAAGTACCAAGATCTGGATGTGGATACACTTTCCTCTTTAGATCACTTGACATTACATCCTCCTGGCCCCCGACGCTACAACCTTATAAGGTAGGTACTATCCTTACCCCCAATCCAAAGGGGGGAAACCAAGTCACAGAGAGGTTCAGCAGCTCATCCAAGATCGCAAAGTCAGGATTGACACCCAGGCAACCAGAGGCCATGGCCCTCAAACAGGGTTTCTAAGTCTTAGCACGACTGATAACTGTGCAGCTTTCTTGGGCATTCTTGCTATTGATCAGTTGCTAAGTTGCATCCGATTCTTTGTGACCCCATGGATTGCAGCACACCAGGCTTTCCTGTCCTTCACTATCTCCCGGAGTTTCCTCAAATTCATGTCCACTGAGTCAGTGATGCTATCTAACCATCTCATCCTCTGCCACTCCTTTTTCCTTTTGCCTCAATCTTTTCCAGCATCGGTGTCTTTCCAAGTGAAGCTGCTCTTCACATCAGGTGGCCAAAGTTTTAGAGCTTCAGCTTCAGCATCAGTCCTTCCAATGACTATTCAGGGTTAATTTCCTTTAGGATTGACTGGCTTGATCTCTTTGCAATCCAAGGGCCTCTCAAGAGTCTTCTCCAGTACCACAATTCAAGAGCATCAATTCTTCAGCACTCAGCCTTCTTCATGGTCCAGCTCTCATGTCCATATATGACCACTAGAAAAACCATAGTTCTGACTATATTGACCTTTGCCTTGGGCATAAGAGGACAAATAGCTACCCTTCTGTTCTCTACCCACTCAACACAGAACCACACCACTCCCTCCAGTAGTGACAGCCCAAAACATCTCCAGGCATTGCCACATGTCCCCTCGTAGGACAGAGCTGCTTCCCCCCTACCCCCAGTTAAGAACAACTGCACTGTGACCCAGGTTCAATCCCTAGTCAGCATTGAAAAAAAAAAAGGAACCACTGCACTAACCAGCACGCTGGGCTGCCTCCCAACTCCAGGGTCAGATGGCCCAATCAGAACTCCTCAAAAGCTATATCTCCCCCAGCCTTCCTATCTCAGCAAATGATACCCCCATTTGTGTGGGTCCCTAGGCTACAACCTTTGCCTGACATCATCTGGCCTCCTCCTTTCATTTATTTCCAGCCATCCTCCATCCAATCTGTCAGCAAATCTGATCAGTCCAACCTCCCCCCTCAAAGTGGGAGGCAGATGCCTTGTCCCAGCTCCTTGTCCAAGCCCCCATCACTTCTCCCTGGAACTCCTTCATCAACTTCCTCCTCCCAGGTTCCCTTGCTGCCGCCTCTATTGCCTTTTGAGTCCGGTCACCATAGAGCAGCTTAAAACCCTCCAAAGATTTCCAATTCCATTTAAATTCCATACACAGTCCCAAAGCATTTTCCAGTGAAGTGCCTTCCTCCCAAACATCATTTCCCTCCACTCGCCCTTCAGTGGTTCACCTTCTTCAGCCAGCAGATTCTTCATTCTCACCTGCCTGCCACAGGGCCATTGTCAGGCTTTCTCCTCCCTGCCCCCATGCTTTCTAGAGCTGGCTCCTCATTCTTCAGCTTTCAGCTTTCCTTGACCACTCTGCTCTATTTGCTCTTCAGCATCCTGAACCTTGATTTATTCCATCTACAACACTTACTACTGTGTTCTGCTGATTTGCAGGGGGTTGAAAGGAAGCCCCCAGATATATCCACATCAGGTCCTTGGCACCAGTGAATGTGATGTTATTTGGAAAAGAGGGCCCGGGAGAGAGGGTGGTCTTTCCCGGTTGCTCAGTGGTAAAGAATCAGCTTGTCAGTGCAGGAGACACAAGTTCGAGCCCTGACCTGGGAAGATCCTACATGCCACGGAGCAATTAAGCCTGTGCCCTAGAGCCTGGAAGCCGCAACTGAGCCCACATGCTGCAACTACTGAAGCCCATGCACCCTAGAGCCCATGCTCCACAACAAGAGAAGACGTTGCAATGAAGAGACCGTGTACCACAGCTAGAGAGCAGCCTCTGCTAGCCACGACTAGAGAAAACCCCACACAGAAACAAAGACCCAGCATAGCCCAAAGAAGACCCTGTGCTTCCAATGCGGAGGGGGTGCGTTCGATTTTTCTAAAAATGACTTTGCAAAACATCATAAAGGATATCAAGGTGAGATTATTCCAGATTATGAGATGCACAGACAGACAGACATAAAGGACACAGTCCTGTGAAGATGGAGGCAAAGGCTGGAATAACACAGCTGCAAGCCTAAGAATGCCTGGAGCCAGTCGAAGCTGGAAGATGCAAATAAGGGATTCTCCCCTATAGCCTGGGGTTGGAGCAAGATGCTGCTGACGCCTTGGTTTCCAACCACTGCCCTCCAGAACTCTGAGACAATATAGCTGTTGTTTCAAGCCACCCAGTTTTTGCGACTTTGTTACAGCGGCCACAGAAAACAGAACACAGGCAGCCTTCTCTCCCATGAGGCCACGAACTCAGGAGAGCAGACAGGAAATCTGTGGTGTTTTTTCCCATCACCCCAGTCATCAGCACAGTGCCGCTGCTGCTCCTGCTGCAGGCTGCCCAATAATAAAATAAAGGAATATCTAACTTGAAGAAGCNTCACAAGTGTGATCCCTCGTTCAGAAAGATCCTACATGCCACAGGGCAACTAATCCGCTGCCCCGCAACTACAGAGCCCACGGTGCCCCGGGTTAGCCCGTGCACCACAACGCATGCCACAACCAAGACTCAACACAGCCAAGTAAGTAAATAGTTTTTTTAGTTAAAAAAAAAAAATCAATGGTAAGTCAGCAAGTGCTAAGTATTGCTTTACTGTTGTTTAGTCACTAAGTCGTGCCCAACTCTTTTGTATCCACAAGGACTATAGCCTGTCTCTTATACACATCTCCCAGGGGCAATTCTGCCCCCCAGGGTATACTTTGCAATGCCCAGGGACATTTTGTTGATCCCACCTTCCTACAATGCACAGGCAGCTCCCAGGACAGAGATTGAAATGCCAATTTCAGCAGTACTGATACTGAGAAACTCTGGACTCAGTTTAGCACTTGATACCAAGATAAACATTGGTGGATCAACTGCCTCTTGACTTCTCCCTGCTTTTCTGGTAACCATCCCTCAACTTCCCCAGGATGAAACAGCCCTTCTCCCAGTCTAGTTCCTTTGGGTAGAGTTGACTCCCTCACCAATGCCAGGAATGGGCATGTGATCCAGCCTGATCAATCAGACCATGCATTCTCCCAGCAATGGGTTCAGGATTGGACATGTTACCCCCTCCCTCAAATCATCATGTCCAATGAAAGAGAGATCTGGGGTTTAGGGGCCATTAAATCGACCCTCTCATTTTCCACTGGACACAGAATTGTGGGAATAAAAATTTGGAACATCTGGACACTCATATCTATCTCCATGAGGGCAAAGAATGACTAAGATGGAGGAAAACACTTCAAAGAAAACAGAGTTAAGAGATGGAGGGCAATGTGTAGAAAGAGGAGGGTTCCTGAGATATTGTTGAGACCCTGGATCCAGCTGGACCTAAAGGCCTTCTCTCCCAAGCTTTTCAGTTATGTAAGGTAATAAACATTATTTTTGACTAAGCCAGTTTCAGTTGGGTTTTCTGTCACAAGATCTAAGACTCTTGCTCGAAACTTCTGCAGATTAAGCTCAGAATTTCCTCAAACCTTAAACTTCTCCAACTGAACATCCCTTATTTCGTCAAGAACACTGTTCCCCCAAGGGACCTGACTTTCATGTTCCTCTTAAAGTCCAGGTCTCAGAACACCATCCTTGATATCACAGGAGGACAGTCCATCTCTGCAAGGTAGTCAGATCATTAGAATGCAATATAGTGAGATTGTTAGAAACCCAAATATGCCCACCCAACATACCCTCGGGTCCTGCCCACTTCCTGGCACCATTAGTTTTAACAAGAGCAAAACAGAACATCTTTTGGCCCCTGAAATATACCCTGACTTCCCACAGTCAGTTGGCATGTCATCTCCTCCAGGAAGCCTACCCTGATTGTTTCTGGGACTTCCCTTCTCTCTGCTCCCACAATGCCCTGGGTGCCACCCACCCATCACTGAGTGTGTTACTCTGTCATAACTGCCTACTTCCTCATCTGTTTCCATGAGCTGCAATATGGTCTGTGTCTCATTCATGGTGGGACTCTCCATCACCCAGTGAGTGGAACTAGTACAAAGAAATGTCTCTGAGGTGGGTGGCAGCCTCATCACCATTATTATTTTTGTTATTATTGCTATCATCATCAGCTTCATTTGCCCCATTTTACGGATGAGAAAGCCAAACATGAGAAAGCTGAGGCAACTGCTTGAAGTCACGTAGCCTGGAACTAGTAAAGTCAGGATGATCTCAGGTAATTCATTCTCAATCACCAGTTACCAACGACCACTACCTAGTCATAAGCACTCAACAAATACCTACTAAATCAGAGATGGATCAGCAAACTCTGTAAAGAGGCAGACAGTAATTTGGGTGTTTTGGGCTTTGCAGGTCATAGCATCTTTGTTGTAGGTCACAGAGAGAGAGCAGCCACACTTGACGACAAGCGGGCAAGACTTTATATCAGTTAAACTCTGCTTACAAAAAGAGGCAGACCGCCGACAGTTTACAGGGTGCTGACCCCTGCATTGAAGGACTGAATGAATATCTGATCAATGTTTTATTGCGTGGGGCTTCGCCGAGTGGCTCAGAATCCGCCTGAGCAATGGTAAAGAATCTGCCTGCCAATGCAGGAGATGAAAATTCAACCCCTGGAAAAGGAAGATCCCCTGGAGAAGGAAATGACAACCCAGTCCAGTATGCTTTGCTTGGGAAATCCCATGGACAGAGGAGCCTGGCAGGTTATATCATCCATGGGGTCATAAGTCAGTCGGACACGACTCAGCAACTAAACACCAGCAACAATTTCATTAAGCACCTACTATGCGCTGATTGCTGTCCTAAGAACTAAGGACATGATTGTGAACCAAACAGACAAAAAGCTTTTCCCTGATATTCCAATGGGGGAAGCAGATAATAACCAAATAAGCTAAAAAAACTATGGTAAGTCTGGGGCTTCCCTGGTGGTCCAATAGTTAAGAATCTGCCTTCTAACACAGGGGTCACAAGTGTGATCCCTCGTTCAGAAAGATCCTACATGCCACAGGGCAACTAATCCGCTGCCCCGCAACTACAGAGCCCACGGTGCCCCGGGTTAGCCCGTGCACCACAACGCATGCCACAACCAAGACTCAACACAGCCAAGTAAGTAAATAGTTTTTTTAGTTAAAAAAAAAAAATCAATGGTAAGTCAGCAAGTGCTAAGTATTGCTTTACTGTTGTTTAGTCACTAAGTCGTGCCCAACTCTTTTGTATCCACAAGGACTATAGCCTGCCAGGCTCCTCTGTCCATAGGATTTGCCAGGCAAGAATACTGGAGTGGGTTGCCATTTTCCTCCCCGAGGGGATTTTCCCAACCCAGGGATTGAGCTTGCATCTCCTGCTTTGGCAGGCAGAGATTCTTTTCCCATTGAGCCACTTGGGAAGACCCACCAAGTATTACAGAAGAAAATTTAAAAAGGGAAGAGAATAGAAGGTATTGTGGTGGGGATGGGGGCTGGGGTAGCGGACAGGGCAGGGAATGCAATTTCATATAAAGAAACCAGCAGAAATCCCTCTGATAAGAAACCTTCAGGAGATAAGAGAACAACCAGGGTATATATCTGAGGGGAAGAGTGATTTGTGGAGAAAGACAGCAAGTGCAAAGGCCCTGGGGCTGAATTGTACCTGGTGAGTTCTAAGAACAGTGAGGGGGCCCATGTGGCTGCAGTAGGGTGAGGGAGATGAGAGCTGAGAGGCGGGCAGAGACCAAATGCATAGGCTCTTATGGATCATGCTGAAGATTTTGCCTTTTGCTCCAAGGGAATCCATGCATGGGAGGGCTGAGAGCAAGGGAAGGGCTAGGGGTTTCCAGGATCCTCCATGAAGTCCTGAAGGGTGACGTTTCCCAGAACTGGGCCCAGAGAGGAAGTCAGTGAACAGAACAGAATGGAATGGGAAAGAAGTTACTAAGTCACTAAGTCGCTTCAGTCGTGTCCGACTCTGTGTGATCCCATAGACGGCAGCCCATGAGGCTCCCCCGTCCCTGGAATTCTCCAGGCAAGAACACTGGAGCGGGTTGCCATTTCCTTCTCCAATGCATGAAAGTGAAAAGTGAAAGTGAAGTATGGGAAAGAAGGCACGGCACCAAGTATTGACTCTGTCAAGCTCCCATCCCCATCAGCCCTAATGGGCATATTTAGATGAGGTCTTCCACCCAACCCAAGCCAACCCACTGGGCTGAGATTTCCTTGTACCCAGGCCCCACTCTGTCCCCAGTTGAATCCTTCCCCATGGCTCTGGTCCATGTCCTCCTCCTTCTTCATCTCACAGAGGTTTCCTCAAATCCACCGCCCCCCCCCCAAAAGCTACATCGCTGAAGTCAGCTAGGCATCACCCCAGGGGTCCTCTGTCACTGCCTTCTCTATATCCACCCAACCCATTTCCTTGTCCTTCCTGGCACAGAGCTAAACTACATTCTCAGCCTGCCTCGCAGTTGGATGGGACCACATAACCAAGTTCTGGCCAACAGAACTTGGTGTCACTTCTGGGTCTGGTCCATGAAAACCTCCCAGGGTTTCCCTCCTCATCACTCTCTCCTTTGCCTTCTGACTCCAAGGGCTTCAGGGAGGGTGGGGCCATGAGGCAGAAGGAGCCCAGGTCCTGTAGGGACTTTGTAAAGAGCGACTGGGCTTCCCTGGTAGCTCAGTGGTAAAGAATCCACCAATGCAGAAGACATGGGCTCTATCTCTAGTCCGGGAAGATCCCACATGCCTTGAAGCAGCTGAGCTGGTACACCGCGACTGCTGAGCCTGTGTTCTAGAGCCTGAGAACCCCAGCTACTGAGCGTGCGAGCCCCGGAGCTTGAGTTCTGCAGCAACAGAGGCCACAGCAGTGAGGAGCCCTCGCGCCACAGCTAGAGAGTAGTCCCTGCTCACCGAAACCAGAGAAAAAGCCTGCGCAGAAACTAAGATCCAGTACAGCCAAAAAATAAATCAATCAATAAAAGATATATATTTATATAAAAAGAAGGAATATTTTCTTAATCCCCCAGTTGACCCAAACCAGTTTGTGATATAAGCCAAAAGGAAATTCTTTAAATTCACTGAAGAAATACAATTCACTACAGCAACTAACATTTTGCACCTTGCCCTATACCACATCCTATAGGCAAGCTCAGACCCACTGAAATCAAATTAGCAAAAAGAATGACTCCCATTAATTTACATGCTGTCTATCAATCATATGTCAATCACTGTGATAAAAATCTAGCCTACATTATCTTGTTGAAACTTCACACAACCCTGAGATAACAATGCTGTCCACACCCCCATTTTGTAGATAAGGCTCAGATAAAATCATTTTTTCCTCCAAGATCACAAGGCTACTAAGTACCTGACTTAAAATTCAGAACAGCTCAATATATAAAGAGTTCCTAAAAATCAATTTTTAAAAAGGGGGCAATAGTCCTAGAAGAGAAAAATATGGGCAAGTGATATGAACAAATATTAGTTTGCAGAAAGAAAATGAAAATAACTCTTATAAGAAAGGATGCTCAATCTCAGACTATGAGAAATGTAAACTGAGTCATAGTGAGCTTCATTTATCANCCAAAGTATTGGAGTTTCAGCTTCAGCATCAGTCCTTCCAATGAACACCCAGGACTGATCTCCTTTGGGATGGACTGGTTGGATCTCCTTGCAGTCCAAGGGACTCTCAAGAGTCTTCTCCAACACCACAGTTCAAAAGCATCAGTTCTTCAGCACTCAACTTTCTGCACAGTCCAACTCTCACATCCATACATGACCACTGGAAAAACCATAGCCCTTGACAGACGGACCTTTGTTGGCAAAGTAATATCTTTGCTTTTCAATATACTATCTAGGTTGGTCATGACTTTCCTTCTAAGGAGTAAATGTCTTTTAATTTCATGGCTGCAATCACCATCTGCAGTGATTTTAGAGCCCAGAAAAATAAAGTCAGCCACTGTTTTCACTGTTTCCCCATCTATTTCCCATGAAGTGATGGGACCAGATGCCATGATCTTAGTTTTCTGAATGTTGAGCTGTAAGCCAACTTTTCACTCTCCTTTTTAAGTTTCATCTAGAGGCTTTTTAGTTCCTCTTCACTTTCTGCCATAAGGGTGGTGTCATCTATGGTCATCAGTGATATTGGCCTGTAGTTTTATTTTATTGTGGCATCTTTGTCTGGTTTTGGTGTTAGGGTGATGGTGGCCTCATAGAATGAGTTTGGCCGTTTACTTTCCTCTGCAATTTTCTGGAAGAGTTTGAGTAGGATAGGTGTTAGCTCTTCTCTAAATTTTTGGTAGAATTCACCTGTGAAGCCATCTGGATAGATCAACTAAACAGAAAATTAGCAAGGAAACACAAACTTTAAATGATACAAGGGACCAGTTAGACCTAATTGATTTCTATAGGACATTTCACCCCAAAACAATGAATTTCACCTTTTTCTCAAGTGCACACAGAACATTCTCCAGGATAGATCATGTCCTGGGTCATAAATCTAGCCTTGGTAAATTCAAAAAAATTGAAATCAGTTCAAGCACCTTTTGTGATCACAGTGCACTAAGATCAGATGTCAACTGCAGGAAAAAAAACTATTAAAAATACAAATGTATGGAGGCTAAACAACATGCTTCTGAATAACCAACAAATCATAGAAGAAATGAAAAGAAAAATAAAAATATTCATAGAAATGAATGAAAATGAAAATATGACAACCCAAAATCTATGGGATTCAGTAAAAGCAGTGCTAAGGGGAAGGTTCATAGCAATACAAGCTTACCTCAAGAAACAAGAGAAAATAAAATAAATAACCTAACTTTATACCTAAAGAAACTAGAAGAAGAAGAAATGAAGAACCCCAGGGTTAGTAGATGGAAAGAAATCATAATAATTAGGACAGAAATAAATGAAAAAGAAACAAAGGAAACTATAGCAAAAATCAACAAAACTTAAAGCGGGTTCTTNATAAAATAAATAACCTAACTTTATACCTAAAGAAACTAGAAGAAGAAGAAATGAAGAACCCCAGGGTTAGTAGATGGAAAGAAATCATAATAATTAGGACAGAAATAAATGAAAAAGAAACAAAGGAAACTATAGCAAAAATCAACAAAACTTAAAGCGGGTTCTTTGGGAAGATAAATAAATTAGAAAAACCATTAGCCAGACTCATCAAGAAAAAAGGGAGAAGAATCAAATCAACAAAATTAGAAATGA
>SJYV01002365.1:0-24636 GCA_006410875.1 Neotragus pygmaeus | reverse complement strand
ATATTCAAAAGCAGAGACATTACTTTGCCGACTAAGGTCCGTCTAGTCAAGGCTATGGTTTTTCCTGTGGTCATGTATGGATGTGAGAGTTGGACTGTGAAGAAGGCTGAGCACCGAAGAATTGATGCTTTTGAACTGTGGTGTTGGAGAAGACTCTTGAGAGTCCCTTGGACTGCAAGGAGATCCAACCAGTCCATTCTGAAGGAGATCAACCCTGGGTGTTCTCTGGAGGGAATGATGCTAAAGCTGAAACTGCAGTACTTTGGCCACCTCATGGGAAGAGTTGACTCATTGGAAAAGACTCTGATGCTGGGAGGGATTGGGGGCAGGAGAAGGGGACGACTGAGGATGCGATGGCTGGATGACATCATGGACTCGATGAACGTGAGTCTGAGTGAACTCTTGAGAGATGGTGATGGACAGGGAGGCCTGGCGTGCTGCGATTCATGGGGTCGCGAAGAGTCGGACACGACTGAGTGACTGAACTGAACTCAACTGATTGTTCCATGTTCCATTCTCTTGCCTCTTGACTTGCATACAGGTTCCTCAGGAGGCAGGTAAGATGGTCTGGTTTTTCCATTTCTTTAAGAATTTTCCACAGCTTGTGATCCACACAGTTAAAGGCTTTGGTATAGTCAGTAAAGCAGAAGTAGATGTTTTTCTTTTTTCTGGAATTCTCTTGTTTTTTTCTATGAGCCAACGGATGTTGGCAATTTAATCTCTGGTTCGTCTGCCTTTTGTAAAGCCAGCCTGAACATCTGAAAGTTCTTGGTTCACATACTGTTGAAGCCTCACTTGGACAATTTTGAGCATTACTTTGCTAGTATGTGAGATGAATGCAGTTGTGCGGCAGTTTGAACATTCTTTGCATTGCCTTTCTTTTGGATTGGAGTGAAGACTGACCTTTTCCAGTCCCATGGCCACTGCTGAGTTTTCCAAATGTGCTGGCATATTGAGTGCAGCACTTTAATGGTATCATCTTTTAGGGTTTGAAATAGCTCAGCTGAAATTTGATTTGGATCCCAAATTAGATAAAAATGATGAATAATATTTTCATTATATAATCTCTCCCCCTTTTGGCATGGTTTCTGGGAGTTTTTTTTCCCCCTTGTTTATTTAAATATAAAATGTTGTACCCATATTTGTATGAAGCCCCTCTTGTCAATTATAAAATGTTTATAAAATGTTAAATAATTGTAACTAGTTGAGTTTTAAGTTTTTAAGGTTTAAGTACTTGTTTGTTAACAATGTCTTGTGTCTGGGTGTTTACAAAACTGTTACCAATTAATCTATGATAACCAAATTCTTGGGCTTCCCTGATAGCTCAGTTGGTAAAGAGTCTGCCTGCAATGCGGGAGACCTTGGTTGGATTCCTGGGTCAGGAAGATTGGCTGGAGAAGGGATAGGATACCCACTCCAGTGTTCCTGAGCTTCCCTTGTAGCTGAGCTGGTAAAGAATTTGCCTGCAATGCAGGAGACCTGGATTTGATCCCTGGGTTGGGAAGATCACCTGGAGAAGGGAAAGGCTACCCACTCCAGTATTCTGGCCTGGAGAATTCCATGGACTATACAGTCCATGGAGTCACAAAGAGTTGGACATGAATGAGCAACTTTCACACCAAATTCTTAAAATCCTTAAATATTTATTACTTTATTTTTTTTCTAGGTTGCAATAAAAATAATTGACAAAACTCAGTTGAATCCAACAAGTCTACAAAAGGTAAGATTGGTCCAACAGCCAGTATTTTTTTAAAAAACGATTTTCAGTGCTAATTGCCATCTAATTTGTCCATTAATTACCTGTACTGTTATTTTTATTGTTTTTAGTACACAGTAAAGCTTCATGTTCCTCAAATGACTACTACTTTAACGTAATATTGTTTAAATGCAATATTGTTTGATTTTTTTCCTTCCTTTCCAGTTGAAGATAATGATTTTTAAATGTTCTTAATAGCACAAACTGAAGGCTGTACTTTCAAATTGAATTTTCTAAATATTCACTAGAATAGAATTATAAAAAAACAAAAACGTATTTTCATGTAATTGGTCTTATGCAGAGTTATATATCTTTTACAGCTAATACTGTGATCTTTTTTCAAGTCAGCACTTTAGCTTTATTAAGCTATCACTATACGTCTAATTAAGGAGTGATGATTAATTCATATTAAAGGAAAAAAGTAAAACTGAATTGATAGTTGAAAACATGCCTGTAATACACTGGTGCCATTTGTATTTTCTAGTGTAGCTCAGAAGTTCTCAATGTGCTGCGTGTTAAAATCACCTGGGCCTCTCTTCAAGCTCCTCATGGCCCATGGGAAGATGCGCTTGCTCAGGCAGGCCCTGGTCATAGGTATTTCACTGATGCCTCAGTGAATGATTAGCACTCTTCATAAAAAGATCCTTCTAGTTCTTTTCAGTTTTGCAAAGCCTTTTTGCATTCTTTATTAGATTTCTAGAGTTGGCCTGTGGTAGCTGGAAGATATGGAGACCTAGAAATAAGAACAGGAAGTCGTCTGCCACTTAACTGAATGTCTAACTTGACCTTGAGCAAGTCACTGAACTTTCTGACATTGGGTTTCTCATCTTTAAAAACAGATAATTTCACTAAGTAAAGTAAGTCAGACAAAGACAAGTACCATATGATCTCACTTATATGTGGAATCTAAAACACAAAACAAATAGACAAAACAGAAACAGACTTACAGAGAGCAAAATTGTTGGTTGCCAGAGGGGAATTGAGTGAAATAGGTAAGGAAGACTTAAGTGGTAAAAACTTCTAGTTATGAAGTAAACAAGTCATGGGGGTATAACATATAGCATAAGGAACAAAGTCAATAGTGTTAAAATAATTTTATCTGGTGATAAGTGGTTATTGGACTTACCATTGTTATCATTTCATAATGTATTTGACTGTCAGGTCACTATGTTGTACACCTGAAGCAAACATAATATTGTATGTCAACTAAACTTCAACTGAAAATAAAAAATAACTAATTAAATGGAGGTTTAGTCTTTTCATGATGGATTATATCAATGATATAACGCATATAAAAGTTTTGTAAACTGCAAAGCAATGTGTAAGGTAGTTTAAGTATAATGTTTTATGTACATTTCTAATGTAGTTCCAATGGTTATTTTTCCATTTACATCATGATTTTGAAATCTTATCCTTGAGGGGTGGGGTAGAGGTTGAGGTGGGAAGAGAGGTAGGTTTTATCTTGCACTGAAAATGTTATTTAAACGAGTGGTTCTGCAGGACATAGTGGGGCTTAAGGATTTTCAGGGTGGCCTGGGAAGGATCCAGAAATTCTAGTTCTTTGTTCTGAAGATGAAATTATATCCCTTTCCTTAAACTTTCCATTTCTTCATGTGCCTAGGGACTTGGTGCTAATTAATAGGTAAGGGGTTATAGAAATTTGGTATTCAGAACTAAAATTAGTATGTAAGGAGGTTTGCTGAGGATTCTAATGATGTTACAAATCTTCCATTGTTCAAGTGTACTTGTAAATAACTGGAATTCTGCCATTTTTCTAGGAAGAATTTTATCATAGTATTGAGTTGATTGCAATTTTTGTTTCATGCTTGATTGCTTTTTTTCATTACTTTTGGTCATAATTTTTAATTGCCACTATTCTTTTTTATTATTATTACAAATTACAGTTTGTCATATCACTATCAATTCAGTACATGATAGGTTGTCTGGTTAGCCTGATAGTGAGATTATGCAGATATGTTCAGCATTAATTTTGGCACATAAACAATAGGTATAACTTTTAGGATTTGTTTGGTATAGTACAAGTATGAACCATCCACAGAAGATTTATACTAGAGGAAGATCCATCCAAGGTAAATAATCTGAGAAGCGTAATGTTTTCAGTTTTAGGGCATTGTAAATCATGTGTTCATGTTCTTTTCTTATAGATTAAAAGCATTCTATAAATATTTCCTTCAAAATTCTTTTTTGCTCAGTCCCTTTTCCATGGACGAGTGGCAGCAGAGGGGCACATGTACCCGGCATCTCAGGCCCCTGGAATGGTGGTCCTTGCATCTGGCTTCTTCTTCAGCGTCACTTACACTTGTTAGCACACCTGCGTCAGCACCACAGCTCTTTATATTGTGATCTTAAACTCTGGAGCTTGGTGTGCAGCCTTAGGAGCCAACATTTACGTTAAGGAGCATTCTGTCAACAGTATGGAATCTTTCTGTACTGCCACTGCCAAAACTATGTGGTCTGGCTCATTCAGGCAGTGTTTGAACACCGATGTTAAGATAGTTTAAAAGTGTTCACAGTATCCTAGCTCACACATAGATCATGTCTGCTTAACACAGATAAGCAAACCTGAGGTGATTGCATATTTGTAAACTGATATTATTTTCACTAACAAGTTCCTCATTTTTCCTTTTAATTTTTCCAGCCACTGAGTGAATAAATGTTAGATTCTAGTAAGATATATCTTTCTCCTTTTTTTTTTTTGTACTTCTTAATTTCCGAGTACTATCCCTGAGACATTTTGCTGTTTATAAATGTCTTTTAGGTCAGCCTTTAAAGAAATGTGTAACGTTGTGTACTTACAATGCTGTTGAAAACAACAGGAGCTTAAAAAATGTTAGTTTTCTTCCTGGTTTTACAAAATCATTTTTAGCTTTGATTTGGTTACATGTTCTTGTTTTGTTTTGTGTGTCATTAAGAAGCAAATTATGACTTTATTAAGACATGCCAGTACACTAAGTGTAACCCACCTAACGTTATTTTCTTTTCTAATCTTGGAGTAGTACTAACAAAAAGAGAGGGAGTATAGAGTCATGGGTGGGAAAATGGTGAAGCCAGACTACATGGATTCAAGTTTAGGCTTCAACCTAGCTTAGCTTTGTGACACATCACCTCCCTGGATCTTCATTTCCCTGTTTTTAAAATGGAAATAATAACATTATCTCTAGGGCTGTGGTGAGAATTAAATAAGTTAACATTTAAAAACCCTTAGAAGAGCTGAGTGTAGTTCCTGGCATATGCTAAGGGCTGAGTGTTATTATTGTGTATCCTGCTGAATATTGATTTTGAGGGAGAGTAGGAGATTTTCTTTTCTTTTTTGGCGTGTAGTTGATTTACAGTGTTGTTTTAGTTGCAGTGTACAGCAGAGTGAATCAGTTATACATATATATGTATCTATTCTCTCTCTCTCTTTTTAAAATTCTTTTCCCAGAGATATTTTTGTTTTGTTTCTTTAATTTTACCCTCACAGGAAGTAGGTAAAGCTTAAGAATTGAATTGTGGGTTCTGACTTGGGTCTCATAGGACCTACTTGCTGTAGACTACTTCTGATAATGGCTTAAATTTGTGTGTTTAGTATAAAGTACTGTAGTAGTTTGCTCAAGCTGCTATAATAAAATACTGTAGACTGGGTGGCTTTGTTTCACAAATTGTGTTTATTTCACACAGTTCTAGAGGCTGGGAAGTCCAAAATCAGGGTTGCCGCCATGGTCGGGTTCTGGTGAGAGCTTTCTTTTTGGATTGCAGAGAGCTACCATCTCACTGTGTCTTCACAGCAGAGTGGGGGGACGGTGTGTGAGCACGTGTGCATGCTCTCTTATATCTCTGCTTAAAAGGGCACTAATCCCATCATAAGGAAACACCCTCATGACCTCATCTAAACCGACTTAATTCCTGGATGCCCCATCTCCACATATCACATTGTGGAACAGTTTCATGAGGTAAGCTGTGTTATTCAGGAGAGAGAGGCCAGGAGGTAAAGTAACCTGCCCAGAGCCCCCTAACTGATACACGTGCGCGCGGTCATCTTATGATGGGTGTAGTCAGCGTGGAGTTGAGCGTTAGTGAACTCTAAGTGAAAACGTGTTTAAAGTTTAGATAACAGAGCGCTTGCTGTAAGCAGTGTCCTTGGGTCCTTCATTGGGTAGGATTTCATTGTCCTCGGATGCTAGAGTATATGCTTCTTGTGTCCTCACATACAGAGGCTTTTCACACTAACTAGCCTGATGGATATCTTTTCCTCGTCATACTCTGTAGGGTGAGTATTACTGCCATCTTGATTTTCCATTGAGGAGACAGGCTGAAAAGTTAATACAGTCAAGCTCTCCAGTTCGTAGATGGTAGAGGCAAGATGCAGATCTTAGTCCAGCTCCAGAGCATGGACTCACTGCGTGTCCTTACACTTCCCTCCTGTGACTGAATCTCCCTCGTTGAGGTGGGAACTAACCCGAGATTTTCTCTGTAGTGGTGGTGAAGAAGTTAGTTAATAATTTCAAGTTTGAAGAAATATTTCAAGTACGTAAGAAAAGAAAGCCTTGTTCCCCACCTCCCCTTCTGAACTTTGCATAACTCATGTCTTAATGCAAATTTGTTTACTCCTTCACTTAACAAGCACTTACTAGTAAATACCTGCTGTGTGCCAGGCACTGTTCTAAGTACTGAGGATAAACATTGAACCAAATGGACTTCTGGCTTTCGTGGACTTGACGTCATAGTGGCGAGCAGCAGTGAACATCTACATGGTGTCACATCATGTCAGTGCCATAAAGAAAAACAGAGCGAGATGTGTTAACTGTATTTTCCTGCTTTTTATATTCTTGGTGCTCTGGCTGATCTGGGAGAGAGTACTCCCAGAATTCGCCAGCTCCTGGAAATAGAAAACTGCCGCCCTGTGCTCTGACCACGCCCTCTGCTTGATCTTAAACTCCAGGAGGCAGTTATTTCTCTGCCCTGCAGGTACTGGGCACCTAACAACTATACTTAGACCTGAGATCTGCTGAAATTATCCAAAGGAACCAGTCCTCAGCCTGCTCACCCTGCCTGGACTTGCCTTTCCTGTGGAAACCAGGATAAAAACTTGCCCATGCTTTCCCCTTACCCTTTCTGCCTCCTGACCCATCCTGGCGCTCCCTCACAAGGCCCTGAATGGCACTGTATGCCCCTTTGTTGGGAACACTAAGTAACCATCCTTTTAGTGATAGTCTTCTCCTAACCTCTTGGCTTACCATACCTGAATAATAACTTATGTATTAAAATACAGGGTGAGGAGATAGTGTTGCAAGGAATGTGTAGAGGTGTCCTCTTAGCAATTCATTTAAGAAACTTTATTGTTCTTCTGAACCAAGCCTTGTGATAAGAAGTCAGACAAGTGCAATGGACTCTGGGTGAACCCATGTTCACCAGTAAAATTTTACCTAGGCCTTAAGGATCTAAATATTTTTCAGTAAGTAATGAAGCATGGAAAGACATTTTCAGTCCTCACTGCAGTGTTGACATGGAGGTCCTCATTGAGCATTTGTGGAGGATTGCACAGTTTGAGGAGCAGCTACAGCAGTGGGCTGCAGAGGCCTGTAAATATGCAGGGCCACGTAAGACCCTGAGCCAGAGGCTGTATCAGGCCGAACTGGGAGCCTCAAATGCCCTGGCTCTTTACGGAACACTCATCTGTGTGTAATAAACTTTTTGGTGGTTCCCTAATCTTCCCCTGGGTTCTTCTGACTGAGATTGTGTCATTTTAGAAATAGTCTTGGGACTTAGCCTGGTGGTCCAGTGGTTAGAATCCACCTTGCAATACAGGGGATGCAGGTTTGATCCTTGGTCAGAGAACTAAGATCTCACATGCTGCGGAGCTACTAAACCTCCGTCCCACAACTGCTGAACCTGGAGTGCCACAACTCGAGAGTCCGTGCGCCACAACAAAAGATCCTGCCTGCCACAACTAAGACTCAACACAGCCAAACAAAATTAAAAAAAAAAAAAAAAGTCTTCTTGATCACCATACTGTGACATCAATATAAGCAGTCCATCATCTCTTTCTTAAAGTGGAACCATTTAGTTAAAAACAAGAGCTATGTAAATTAATGAAATAATTGATTTTTTTTTTCCTTACCATATGTTTGTGATAGCTGGTTAGCGAGCTTTAGCATTTCCATGGTGGCTCAGTGGTAAAGAATCTGCCTGCAATGCAGGAGACCTGGGTCGGAAAGATCCCCTGGAGCAGGGCATGGCACCCCACTGCAGTATTCTTGCCTGAAGACTCCCATAGACAGAGGACCCTGGTGGGCTACAGTCCATAGGGTTGCAAAGAGTTGGCCACAACTGAAGCAAGCGACTTAGCACTTAAGCAGTTTTAAACACATAGAGAGATGGAGGCATTCTTATTCCTGTGCCTCTCTGTTCCAGTGTTGATGACTCCAGTTATTGACCAGATTGTTTTCTTTTCTAGTGAAACATCTGTCATCTAGAAACATGTACAGCACTGTTCTCTATTTTTTCATATGGAGATGTGAATATGGCAATCTGAAAAGAAAAAAACCCAAATCCTACTAATGCAATATAACCACCTATTTTAAGTCTTACTGGTCCCATCTACAGAGTAAACACTGAGCCTCTTGGGCTAACTACAGGACTTGCCCTCAACACAGGGCTAGTTTATTCCATATCTATATTTGATTCTTTTTCTTATCTGAATTTATCTGATTTTTGCTAAAAGCCATTTAATTGGTTTCCTGCTGTAATTCCAGTCTGCTGAGGGTATTTTTGAAAAATGAGTGTTTTGTGTTACCTGTCATTTCAGGTCTGGTGCTTTGCGCTTTGGACAAGGATGTCTTTGTCCAATTAAAGATCTGACAGGGCAGAGACAGAGCCCTTAATGGAGAATCCATGTTTTAGTTTGTCTTGCTGACCCAGGAAAACATTTTTTCAGTAAGATTCAAGCACCATTCTTAAATCCATACTATTAGAAAAGGAGATCCTGTGTATAAAAAATATTAATCAAAATTACAGAAGAAAAAGAAGAATGAACCTTAAATTCAAGTATGTGCAAATTATGAGAATTCCCTAGTATTCCGTTGGTTAGAACTCTTGCCCTCCAGTGCAGGGGGCATGGGTTCAGTCCCTGGTCAGGGAACTGACATCCTGAGTAACAGCGCAGTTCAGTGCAGTTGCTCAGTCGTGTCCGACTCTTTGCAACTCCATGGACTGCAGCATACCAGGCCTCCCAGTCCATCACCAACTCCTGGAGTTTACTCAGACTCATGTCCATCAAGTTGGTGATGCTGTCCAACCACCTCATCCTCTGTCCCTTTCTCCTGCCTTCAGTCTTCCCCAGCATCAGGGTCTTTTCCAGTGAGTCAGTTCTTCACATCAGGTGGCTGAAGTATTGGAGCTTCAGCATCAGTCCTTCCAATGAATAATCAGGACTGATTCCTTTAGGACTGACTGGTTTGAACTTCTTGCAGTCCAAGGGACTCTCAAAAATCTTCAACACCACAGTTCGAAAGCATCAGTTCTTCAGCGTTCAGCTTTCTTTATAACACAGTGCAACCAAAAGGAAAGTACGTGTAAGATACATACCAGTTTACTGAATGATTATTGACATATTAACTATAGATTCCTTTTATCAGGGACTTTCTGGGAAATTCTGCTTACAACCACTCAAATTTGTTTTCTTAAGTTGGTTTTTTTTTTTTTAAAGCCACTATAATGCTTAGAGGTCTGTAAGTGACCTTTTCTTGGCATCCCAGGAAATCTTAGTTGTGGGACAAACCAAAGAACTATGTTTGGAAGCAGAGAGAACCGGTTCATGCTTTTCGTATGGTCTACAATGTGATTTACTTTTACTGTTAACCACAGTAGGTTATTTGGAGTACCTTTGCTTCAGTCTCCTTAGGCCAATCTTTTTTAACCCTTGCTGTGCATTAGAATCCTCTCTTGTGGAAGCCTCTGGCTCAGTGGGTAAAGAATGAGTCTGCCATGCAGGAGACACAGGAGATGTGGTTTCGACCCCTGGGTCGGAAAGATCCTGGAGGAGGGCATGGTGACCCACTTCAGTGTTCTTGCCTGGAAAATCCCACGGACAGAGTAGCTTGGAAGGCTACAGTCCATGGGGTCACAACGAGTCTGACATGATTGGGTGACTGAACACACAGTAAGAGTTTTAGAGGGAAAAAAAGGCCCATGTTTTCTTCAGAATACTTCACCCCCTGGAGGTGCCAACTGGTTGGGTCTAGGGTGAGGCAGAGGGATCCGGGTGCACATCTCAGATGAGAGTGGATCCCGGACTTCTTTGGCTCCCTGCAGGATTCTTAACTTCTCTCCTCTTTCTGAGGGTGCCCTTTGTTAAAGGTGACCCCTTCCTCCAGTGGTTTAAGTGTTGTAGGCTGGTGCCACTACCAGTGCTGAATATCTCCTCCCTCTCAAACTCTTCCTAACCAAATTTCTGGATTTCTTGCCCATCTGGTGAACCCCAGGTCATTTTTGGAATCTTTTTCATCAAGCAGCTCTGTTCATCTTTTCCTTTCTTAATAGCTTCCTCTTTCCATATTGATTTGTAAGAAGCTAAGTAGCTCAGGCCACCAACAAAAAGAGTTGTTAGAGTCCTGGATTTTTTTAAATTAATTTTTAAAAATTGAAGTATAGTTACTTATTATATAAGTTAAAGGTATACAATATAGCAATACACAGTTTTTAAAGTTTATACTCCTTTACAGTTATTATAAAATATTGGTTATAGTCCCTGTGTTGTACAGTAACCCTTGTAGCTTATTTCATACCTAATAGTTTGTACCTCTACTTCTCCCCACTCTCCTCCCCACATTGGTAACTACTAGTTTGTATCAGTGAGTCTGCTTCTGTTATATTCAGTTTGTTGTATTTTTAAGATTCCACATTTGAGTGATACGCAATATGTCTTTGACTTTTTTTAACTTAGCATAATGCCCTCCAGGTCCATTCATGTTACTGTGATTGCAAAGTTTCATTCATTTTTATGGCTGAGTAGTAGTCTATATATACACACACAACACATCTTTGTCCATTCATCTGTTGATGGACATTTGGGTTGCCCCCATATCTTGACAGATGTAAATAATGCTGTTGTGAACATTGGAGTGCATGTATCTTTTTGAATCAATGTTTGGAGGTTTTTAAAAATACGTACCCAGTGGTGGAATTGGTTGTATATAGTTCTATTTTTAGTTTTTTGAGAAACTCCATAGTTTTCCCTAATGGCTGTACCAGTTTACATTCCCATCAATAGTGTGTGAAGGTTCTCTTTTCTCTTCTCCACATCCTGACCAACATTGATCTTTGTGTTGTTTTTGGTAGTAACCATTCTGACAGATACGAGGTAATATTCATTGTGTGGTTTTGATGTGCATTTCCTTGATGATAAGTGATATTGAGCATCTTTTAACGTGCCTTTTGGCCGTCTGCATATCCTCTTTGGGAAAATACCTATTTAGTTCTTCTGCCCATTTTTTAATTGAGTTTGTGTTTTTTTTTGATGTTGTATAATATGTGCTGTTCATATATGTTGGATATTAGTTCTTTGTTGGTCATATCATTAGCAAATATTTTCTCCCATTCAGTAGGTTGCCTTTTCATTTCGTCAGTAGTTGCCTTTGCTCTGTAAAAGCTTTTAGGTTTAATTAGGTCCCATTTGTTCAGTTTTGCTTTTGTTCCCTTTAGGAGAAGTTCCAAAAAATATTGCTGTGATTTATGTCAGAGTGTTCTGCCTATATTTTTCACTAGGTGGGTTATAGTATCCAGTCTTACATTTAGGTCTTTAACCCATTTTGAATTTATTTTTGTATATAGTTTTGGAGAATGTTCTAATTTCATTCTTTTACCTGTAGCTGTCCAGTTTTCCCAGCACTAGTTATCAAAGAGACTGCCTCTTCTCTATTGTATATTCTTGCCTTGTTTGTCATACATTAATTGACTATAAGTGTGGGGGTTTATTTTGGGGTTCTCTATCTTGTTACATTTATCTATGTTTATTTTTGTGCCAGTGTGCTACTGCTTTGATTACTATAGCTTTGTAAATAGTCTGAAGTCAAGGAGTGTGATTCCTCCAACTCTCTTCTTTCTCAAGATTGTTTTGGCTAGATGAGGTCTTCTGTATTTCCATGCAAATTTTAAAATTATTTGTTCTATTCTTTGAAAAACACCATTGGTATTTTAATAGAGATTTCACTGAATCTGTAGATTGCGTTGGTCAGTATGGACATTTTAACAATATTGATTCCTTAGAGCACTCCATCTGAAAGCAGCAGAATGCACCTTCTCTTCAAGTGTACATAGAACATTTTCTAGAATAGATCACATGCTGGGCAACGAAACAAGCCCTGGCAAATTTAGGAAAATGTAAATCAAATCAAATGTCTTTTCTGACTGCAACACTGTGAGACTAGAGGTCAACTGCAAGAACAACAACAACAAAAATACAAAAAACACACAAAACACGTGGAGGCTGAACAGCGTGGCTCACTAAACCAGTGGATTCCCAAAGAAATCAGGTAGGAAAAAAAAAATACCTAGACCCCTATTATTTACAATCCAGGATCTGCATTCGGATCAGTGTAATGAGTCAGGTACAGGATACAAACTTTTACAAACAGAATGTGGTAAATGAAATCTAAGACAAACCCTTCTTCATCTTATGTATTTAAAATACTGAGAATTAAAATATATGTATATTGTTAGATTTCAAAAGTGGTAATAGAAGTGAGAGAAAGTATAGCTTTAGTGTTGCCGGTGCTTTAGAGGGAAAATTTCAATTTATTGCCTGACTTATTTACACTTTGGTAGGAGGCTTAGAGTAGATTTTGAATTGAGGATATTAGAATTTATTTTTAATTGTAGCAGTGGTTCATTGTGCTATTTAGAAAAGTCACTGAAAAACCAAGTATGTTATTAGCACATTATTGACTGGGAATGTACTAATATGTCTTTTGTTACCTGAAGGTTATTGGCCAGAGACATATTAATATGTTTTTAAAGAATGATACAGTTAGCATCGCCATGAGAATGCTGTTAGGGCTTAAAATTATCAGGGGTTCCCTGTACATTATAATTGTCATTGTCATTCACATTTTGCTCTGTTAGGTTTTTCTTTCAACCAAAGTGTATGTTATAAACAGAAAACTTCCAAAAATGATGCATCATGATATTTTGAGTGTAGAAGAATTTTTCAGTGAGTTTTATGCAGATACTTCTCTGATTGCCCGAGTAACATATATACTAGTGTCTCAGAAGATGGTAGTTCTTTAGAATATAGTTCTGATTCAGACAGTGTGAATGTTACACCAACAAAAAGAAAATCCTTAGTGATTGATTCTGATCCAGAAAATGAAAATGAAACTCATGGTGCTGGAAAATGCTCCTTTGCTCAGCAAAAGAGCGCAGAAGATATTTCACAAAAATTGGAAGACTTAACAGGTGTGTCAGGTATAACTGTTGAATGTAGTAACCTGCAGTGCTAGTAAAATAACAGAATTAATTTTTAGCTGACCAAAAGAAAAATCACCGGCCATATGCATTAGTTTCTACAAAAATCCCCTGGTCAGTAATGAGTTAAAGGGGTCAGACTTAGAGCCCAGCATGGAGAAATTCAGTTTGCAAAAAATTGAAAATAGGTTTAAAAACTAGACCTTTGGGAAAGAATCCTGGCAATAACAGCCAGAATCACAGCCGCATGTTGCTTACTGTGTTCCAGGCACTTTTCCAAGATCTGTGCCTGTCAGGTCCTTTGTCCTGGGAGCACCGGAGGCCCAGGAGGCCCAGCCCCCTTGGTTCAGTCAGTGAGTGGCAGAGGGCAGATAGTGTGCTCCAGAGGTCAGGTTCTTAACGACTGTGATCGGTCTGCATCACTCATTGCCTGTTGTCACGGCAGCCCTGTGACATCGTTATTTTTATCTGTAGTTTACAAATGAGCAGTTCAAGTAGTGTCACATCCTTGTCAAATTTTTGTCTGATTTTTCAGTTCTTGCCCATCTGGTAGATATAAAACTATGTCATTGTGGTTTTAATTTGTATTCTGGTTCATTGCACAATTGCTATTTTAAAGACAGTTATTTTACATTTATTTTCTCATTTAAAATTTTTATTTTCAATAGTAGAAGGGCAGATGATAAATAGAATCCCAAAATATGTGGCAGGTAAAATCTGAGCTAAAAGTAGAAACACAAGAGTAACAAAGGAGGCTTAATCTCTCTCCGACTAGATATGGCACATTAAGTAGAGAGAAAAAGTCACAGATCTTTTTATAGAGCTCCTCCACTAGCCCATATTACAGACTTGCACGTTTTAAATTTAAATTATTTGGCCACACCTCGTGGCCTGCAGGCTCTTAGTTCCCCTGACCAGAGACGGCACTTGTGCCCCATGCGTGGAAGCAGAGAGCCTGAACCAACTGACCACCAGGGAAGTCCCACGAATTGGTGGATTTTTTTTTTTTNTTTAAATTATTTGGCCACACCTCGTGGCCTGCAGGCTCTTAGTTCCCCTGACCAGAGACGGCACTTGTGCCCCATGCGTGGAAGCAGAGAGCCTGAACCAACTGACCACCAGGGAAGTCCCACGAATTGGTGGATTTTTTTTTTTTTAAAGCATCCCTTTTAAGGGACATTACTGCTATGTGGCAGGAAATTATTGTGATAACTATTCAAAACTATGATGACTGCAAGCAAAATGATTTCCTCAGGATTGGGCACTTGTGCAGCTAGCTATAAGCAATGGTCCAGTTAATACAATTAATAAGCCTAACTAAGAGATAGTTCCAGGCTACATTTTCTGAACAAGGAGTAAAAACAAACAAAAAGTACAAACATATGGAGCTTAAAGCACTCACAGAACTCATGGGGTATAAGAGCAAATGCAAATGAGAATTGCAGTGTATATAGAAAGTAACACTGTGTATCAGCACCTATAGAACACTCCTTTTGTTGTTCATGAAAATTAAACATATTATTAACAAAAAATGACAGTACATTAAATATGTAGTAAGTTAGAAGAAGGAACAGAATAAATCTCAGGAACTAGGAATAATGTAATAATAATGGACTTCCCAGGTGGCACAGTGGTTAAGAATCCACCTGCCAGTACAGGAAGACACAGAGTCCTGAGTTTGATTCCTGGGTCAGGCAAATCCCCTGGAGAAGGAAATGGCAATCTGCTCTGGTATTCTTGCTTGGAAAATTCAATGGACAGAGGAACCTAGCAGTCTACAGTTCATGGGGTTGCAAAGAGTCAGACTCGACTCAATATCTGCAGTTCACTGTGGCTCAGATCATAAAGTTCTTATTTCAAAATTCAGGCTTAAATTGAAGAAAGTAGGGGAAATCACTAGGCAATTCAGATACGACCTAAATCAAACCCCTTAAGATTATATAGTGGAAGTGACGAATAAATGCAAGGGATTAGATCTGGTAGCCAGGGTGCCTGAAGAACCATGGATGGAGGGTTGAAACACTGTACAGGAGGCGGTCACCAAAACCATCCTGAAGAGAAATGCGAGAATGCAAAGTGATTGTGTGAGGAGGCCTTACAAATAGCTGAGAAAGAAAGAGAAGCGGAAGACATAGAAGAAAGGGAAAAATGTACCCAACTGAATGCAGAGTTCCAGAGAATAGCAAGGAGAGATAAGAAAGCCTTCTTCAGTGAACAATGCAAAGAAGTAGAGTAAAAGAGCAGAATGGGAAAGACTAGAGATCTCTTCAAGAAAATTGGAGGGACTTTTCTGGTGGTCCAGGGGTTAAGAATCTGCCCTGCAATGCAGGAGATGCGGGTTCAGTCCCTGACTAGGGATTGAACTAAGATCCCCCACGCCGTGGGACAGCTGAGTCCCTGGACCACAACTAGAGATCCCACATGCTGCAACCAAGACCTGCCACAGCCAAATAAGTAAACTATATAAAAGAAAAGAAAGTTGGAGATAGCAAGGAAACATTTCATGCAAGGATGGGCACAATAAAGGACAGAAGTGGTAAAGACCTAACAGAAGCAGAGGATGCTAATAAGAGGTGGCAAGAATGCACAGAAATACTATACCCTCAATTACCCGGATAACCACGACAGCTGTCAAAATGCATCAGAAACAGGGAAGAAAGCTGTAGTTCAGTCTCACGACATCTGTTCAGAAATTGGGAAATAACATAGCATACAGGCCATCCAGTTAATCATTTATCTTTGCTTGTTCCTCCCACTCACTAAATAGTAGTAAATGAATTTAAAAGGAGTGTCAAAAATAGAGAAGACTAGCAGACAAAGAATTAAACCAACTTTGCCAAATGGAAACAGATGGTGAATAGGCGCGCGTGTGTGTGTCTACACATTATTGTATGGTTTTTTCACGTAATAGATTTCGTATATCATAGCTGAAACCAGTTCCCCAAAGGAAGCAGCTAGGGGCAGGAATAGGTAGGCTGGTCCAGCAAGAATCATGCTGAACCATGCCACAGAATTCAGAAAGTTTAAGAATGAGTTCTGTTAGCTCCTTCTGTGGGTGGAGGTACAAGTAGAACTGAAGCAGGACTGGCTGAAAACCTGTAATTGACCTTATGTCACCTTAAGGCAACCCGCCCTCCTCTCCCCCGGCAGAAATTGGGCAGGTTCTTTTCCGAAGAGGTTCAGTCAAAGAGCATTAGACTTGGGGACCCCCACACTAAAAACAGGGGCCCGCTGGATGATGAAAGTCTTTCTCCCACCTCCTTGCTTGCTTCCCAGAACTCTCTTAGCCTTTCATGTTGCCTAAAAGGAGATTGGAGGATTCTTTTCCAGGAGAATTGAGCTAAATTAAAATATAGCTAGAGACATTTAATGTCTTTCAGTGAATCTACTTAATCTCTGCCTGGTCATCCTCTGGTCCAGCTCTTATATAACATTCAGTCCAGCGTTTTGGTGCCTCTCTTAAATATGGGCAGACAGCCAAGAATCTCCAGATATTTGAGGATAACCTGAAGTAAACAGGAATAAGAAAGAGAAAGGAACACTAGAAGAGGAAACTCAGCTACTTTAGAAACACACACACACACACTGTAATTGGTGTTTTCAAAGAGCTTAAAAAGAGGGAGACAGTGCCGCGACAGCTGTTGCCCTCCTGAGAGAAGAGCGTGTGGGGAGCATTGCTGGGCAGAGGCGAGCTCGTGCTGCTGGGAAGAGACTCGGTAAAGGGTTAGGAACAGAGTCAACCAAGGCTCTCAGTTCGTAGAGATGAAACTTCAGATACCACGTAAAACTGAAGTGCCTGTCTAGGAGGTCTAGTTTCTGATGAAGAGGAGTTGTAAGAAGAACTGGGGATAGGAGGGAAGATTATCAAAGACATGTGATTTCCCAGAACTGTAGGACCTGAATTTCCAGATTGAAAAGCTTAGTGCCAGTGCAGTAAAGGACAAAAGATCGACAGTGTATCTGGACTGAATGCTGATGCACCACAGAGACGGAATCTGTGGTGCATTAAAGCATATATACATCAAAATTAGAAGAAAGAGGGGGAAGATAGGTCATAAAGAATTGTAACAGAATGTCATCATACCAGTCCATATCACTGTAAACTGGAAGAAAATAGATCAAAGCCTTAAAATTCTGAGAGAACAGAATATTCCTTTGTAAAAGAAAGAAACTGGACCCCTGTCTTACACCACTCGAAAAATTAACTCAAAATGGATTAAGGATTTAAGTGGAAGATCTGAAAACAAATTTCGTGGACGAGAGCAGAGGGGGAAAGCTCCTTGATATTGTTCTTAGCGATGATTTTTTTATATGACACTAAAAGCACAATCACAGAAGGTGGGTCCACAGAGCTTCTGCACAGCCAGAGGGGAAAGCAGTCAACAGAACGAAGAGGCAGCCTGCAGAACAGAAGGAAAGAAACTCTTAAAACCCAGGAGCAAATAAAACCCTAAAGAATCCAATTTTAAAAAAAAGGATCTGAATAGAAATTTTTCCAAAGACTTTCAGATAACCAACAAGTACATGAAAAGGTGTTTAACATCACTAACCATCAGGGGAATGCAAACTGAAACCACAATGAGACATCACTTCACACCTGTTAGAATGGTTACACTCTACACTCAAAAGAGTGTAGAGAAATGGGAAATGTGTACTGTTGGTCAGAATCTAAACAACTGCTATGGAAAACACTGTGGAGGTTTCTCAAAAAATTAAAAATAAAGCTCTCATACAACTCAGCAATCCATTTCTGAGTATATATCCAAAGGAAATACAGTTACTATCTCGGAGAGGTGTCTAATCTCCCATGTTTGTTGCAGTGTTGCTTGAATAGCCAAGTCACGGCAATCAGCCTGACTGTTCATTGACAGATGAGTGGATTAAAAAGGTGTGAGGGGTATTGTTATTATATATTCCATACTTGTATATATTATATGTATTATATAATAATATTATTCAGCTGTAAAAATGGAAATCCTGCCCTTTGTGACAACATGGATGGACAACTCAGCATTATGCTGAGTTAAATCAGACAAAGACAAACACTTGTTGTTCAGTCACTCAGTTGTATCGACTCTTTACGACTCCATGGACTGCAGCACACCAGGCTTCCCTCTCCTTCACCATCTCCTGGAGTTTGCTCAGACTCATGTCCATTGGGCTGGTGATGCCATCCAACCATCTCATTCTCTGTCGTTGCCTTTTCCTCCTGCCTTCAATCTTTCCCAGCATCCAGGTCTTTTCTAATGAGTTGGCCGATTGCATCAGGTGGCCAAAGTATTGGAGCTATGATATCAATGATGTGGAATCTTAAAAAAAGAAAAAAAACGAATTCATATAAACAGTGTTCATAGTGGTTACCAGGGAGTGGAAGGTTGAAGGAAATTGGGATCAGAGGGTACAGACTTCAGCTGTAAGATGGGTGAGTTCCAGGTTTCTAAGGCAGAGCATGGGGACTGTGGTTAACAAGTATTGGGTGCTTGAAAGTTGCTGTGAGAATGGATCTTAAATATTCTCACCATCACAACAACAAAAAAATGGTGATCATGCGAGGTGAAGGATGTGTCAACTCACCTTATTGTGGTAAAGATTTCACAGTATCTGTGCGTATCGAATCATCACATTGTACACCTTAGACTTAATATATATTATATGTCAAGTATATCTCTTTAAAATGGGGATGGGGCCCTTTCAGAGAAAACTTGGCTGTTACCAACTTTTTGGTACCAGAAAGTTACCAGAGAAAACTTTAGAATTCTTTACTCAGCCAAATGTCAATCAAATCTGAAGGTAGAATCAGAACATTGTGGGCCATGCAAGGTCTTGAATTTAGACATCTGCTTACCCTTCCTCAGGAATACTGGTGGGACTAGCAAAGGAGAATACTAACAAGTGGGAAAGCATAGGATCCAGAACAGGAAGTCCAGTACAGCGAGTCTTAAGAACAGAACAAAGGTCTCCAGAGTATTAATATCTTCAGAGAGGGAAAAAGAATACTTGACTATTTGAAAGTATTTGAGAGGAGATATACACTTAGGTTATTGATATTTCTCCCGGCAATCTTGATTCCAGCTTCTGTTTCTTCCAGCCCAGGGTTTCTCATGATGTACTCTGCATATAAGTTAAATAAGCAGGGTGACAATATACAGCCTTGACATACTCCTTTTCCTATTTGAAACCAGTCTGTTGTTCCATGTTCAGTTCTAACTGTTGCTTCCTGACCTGCATACAGATTTGTCAGGAGGCAGGTCAGGTGGTCTGGTATTTCCATCTCTTGAAGAATTTTCCAGTTTATTGTGATCCACACAGTCAAAGGCTTTGGCATAGTCAATAAAGCAGAAGTAGATGTTTTTCTGGAACTCTCTTGCTTTTTCCATGATCCAGCAGATGTTGGCAATTTGATCTCTGGTTCCTCTGCCTTTTCTAAAACCAGCTTGAACATCAGGGAGTTCACGGTTCACGTATTGCTGACAACTGACTTGGAGACTTTTGAGCATTACTTTACTAGCATGTGAGATGAGTACAATTGTGCAGTAGTTTGAGCATCCTTTGGCATTGCCTTTCTTTGGAACTGGAATGAAAACTGACCTTTTCCTGTCCCGTGNCCAGCTTGAACATCAGGGAGTTCACGGTTCACGTATTGCTGAAGCCTGGCTTGGAGAATTTTGATCATTAATTTACTAGCATGTGAGATGAGTGCAGTTGTGCGGTAGTTTGAACATTCTTTTGCATTGCCTTTCTTTGGAATTGGAATGAAAACTGAGGACCTTAAAGGCCATAATATTATTCTAAGGATTAAAGGTTTTAAACAAGGATGGTTTTAAACTAGGGAGTGGTATAATCTGATTTATGGTTCTATCAGTTGCTTGGCAAATGGAATAAAGTCAAAGTCATCAATTGTAACCCAAGACAGCAATGGTGAAAGTCTGGACTAAGGAATGGCAGTATAGGCAGAGAAAGAAAGAAACATACTTAAGACATATTTTGGTTTTTTGTTTGTTCGTATGGCTTTCAGGAATCTTAGTTCACTGACCAGGAGTCTAACCCATGCCCCCCGCAATGGAAGCATGGAGTTCTAACCATTAGATGGTCAGGGTATTCCCACTTAAGACATATCTTGGAGGTAGAGATTATAAAATAATAAGTTGAACAAACTTAGTCAAGTACAAAATATTGGGTGTGCTTTGAGTTTTACTATCATTCCTCTGAGCTTTGTTTTTTTTTTTTTAATTTTACTTTACAATACTGTATTGGTTTTGCCATACACTGACATGAATCTGCCACGGGTGTACATGAGTTCCCAATCCTGAACCCCCCGCCTACCTTCCTCCCCATATCATCTCTCTGGGTCATCCCAGTGCCCCAGCCCCAAGCATCCTGTATCCTGTATCGAACCTAGACTGGCGACTCGTTTCTTAACAGGTTTCAATGCCATTCTCCCAAATCATCCCACCCTCTCCCTCTCCCACAGAGTCCAAAAGTCTGTTCTATACATCTGTGTCTCTTTTGCTGTCTCGCATACAGGGTTATCATTAACATCTTTCTAAATTCCATCTATATGTGTTAGTATACTGTACTGGTGTTTTTCTTTCTGGCTTACTTCACTTTACTTTCTGTATAATCAGCTCCAGTTTCATCTGAGCCTTGGTGAAAAGGTAGCATTTAGTTACTCTGCTACCAGTGGGGCTTCGTCGTTTATGCTCTTTATATCTGTACTTGCATCACCAGTCTTTATTATTGTTGTTCAGTCACTAAGTTATGTCTGACTCTTTGCAACCTCATGGACTGTAGCATGCCAGGCTTCCCTGTCCTTCTCTATCTCCCAAAGATTGGTCAAGCTCATGTTCATTGAGTCGGTGATGCCATCCAAACATCTCATCCTCTGTCACCCTCTTCTCCTGCCCTCAACATATCCCAGCATCAGGGCCAACTAAATCTACTGCTTTAAAAAGTTTACCCCTTTCAGACTTCCCTGGTGGTACATTGGATGAGAATCTCTCTGCCAATGGAGGGAACACAGGTTCAATCCCTGGTCAGGGAAGATTCCACATGCCGTGGAACAACTAAGCCCAGGCACCACAACTCTGAGCCCAAACTCTAGAGCCCATGAGCCACAACTACTCAGCCTGTGCACCGTGACTTCTGAAGCCCACGCTCCCTAGAGTCTGTGCTCTGCGACAAAAGAAGCCATCACAGTGAGAAGCCTGTGAACTGCAAAGAAGAGTAGCCCTCCTCGCTGAAACTAGAGAAAGCCCAAGCTCAGCAATGAAGACACAATGCAGCCGTAAACAAAAATAATAAATTATTTTAAATAAAGTTTACCCTGTTCTTAAATTCTCCATTTAAAATTCATTATTCAATAAATAAATAAATCTATATAGGTAGCTGAGTTGAATATAAGTTGATTCAAAACATAGTTTATATTTTCTTGTCATTCAAAGATCCAGTCATTCCTCAGGATCTTCGGGATTGGCTTTAGGACAGTTTCCACCACCACCCATACCAAAATCCAAGTCTCATATAAAATGGCATAATATTTGCATCATATACCCCACTTACATCCTCCTAAATACTTTAAATCATCTCTAGATTGCTATGATACCTAATACAACATTGATGCTATGTAGAAGCTGCTGGTACATGACCAAATTCAAGTTTTGCTTTTTGGAGTTTTCTGGAATTATTTTTCTCCTGCATACTTTCAACCCCTGCAGAACCCAAGAATATGAAAGGATGACCATATACTTGCTCTGTAAATGACTCTTTAAATACAATAGAAGCTCCTTTATGAAACTATGAGAATTATGTGCTAGCATAAGCAAAGTATGTTGATGGAAAATAACAACAGAATTATAATTTATGCTGGAATTTAAGTTTCTTGTTTAGTTGCTGAGTTCTGTCTGATTCTTTTGTGACCCCAAGGACTGTACCCCACAAGGCTCCTTTGTCTTTAGGATTTCCCAAGCAAGAAGACTGGAGTGGGTTGTCATTTCCTTCTCTAGGGCATCTTCCCAACCAAGGGATCCAACCTGAGTCTCCTATACTGGCAGGCAGATTCTTTACCATTGACCTACTAGGGAAGCCCAATTTAAAATTATGTCTATATGTTGTTGTTCAGTCACTAAGGTTGTGTCTGACTGACTCTTCGCAACCCCTCAGCGCACCAGGCCTCCCTGTCTCTCACTATCTCCTGGAGTTTGCCCAAGTTCATGTCCACTGACGGTGACACCATCCAACCATCTCTTCCTCTGTTGCCCTCTTCTCCTTTTGCCAGTAGATAATGACAAATTAACTGAGTTAAGAATCTTAAGAATAATCATTGCATAGAAACGTCTTTGATTTTAGAATTTGTCTTTTATTAGTAAAATATAGTACAGTAAATTAATCTTAGTGAATTTTCCTATACTTTAATGAACACAAACAGGAAGTGCCCATATCAGCCAAAACAAAATGAAAAAATGCTTTTTTTGTTCCAGTTTAACCTTAACATTCTTTGAGGAGTTTCTGAATTTCAAACAAATCCAATCACTCCAGAATAATGACAAACTCTAGCCTATCTGTCTACTTCAAATTCCTGGCCTTTGTTTAAAGTAAATGGATTAACATTATCATTGTTGGGATTTTCTCCAATCTAGGTTTGACAGGTTATCAGCAAAAAAAAACCCAAAAAACAAAAAACCCAACAACAAAACACCAAAACAGCCCTCTTTGGCATTTTGTTCTCACTCCTCCCCACACCCCAAAAATCCCTTTCCTACAAAAATTCATATGACTCATTTTTCTTTGAATGCAGGCAATAATATAGTACTTTTTTTTTTAATGGATAGTACATTCTTTTAATCACATTGTTGCAAAGGTTTTCCTTGAGAAACTTTCTTTTTTAAATTTTTTATTTTATACTGAAGTACAGCTAATTAATAGTGTTTTGATAGTTTCAGGTGGACAGCAAAGGGACTCAGCCATACACATACATGTATCCATTCTTCCCCAACCTCCCCTCCCATCCAGGCTGCCACATAACATTGAGAAGAGTTCCCTGTACTAAACAGTAGGAGCTTGTTGGTTATGCATTTTAAATATAGCAGTGTATACTTTCTTGAGTAACTTTTGATTAATGTTTGTTTAATATTATTTTTAAGTACAGGGATCTCTTTAAATGTTTTCATATGAAAAGAGTTAATGATTTGATTCTTCTCTTTCCCTATTGCATTTTCAGGGCGCTCCTAGTACTAGGCAGACCAAGCAAGATATTCAAGGGTTCACAGTAAAGCACTCCAAGGGGTAAGTGCCTCATTGGTTCCCCTTGGTGCTTTATGCCCAAAGCTCCTGCCAAGAGTTCTGAGGATCTGTTTTCCTGTGTAATCTTTGTCACTGTTGGTTAGGTGGATTGGCCCCCAAAGAGAAAGGTCTTCTTAACAGATGCATGCATGACATTTAGGAACGAGAAGAGTTTCTCTGTGAGGATCAGAGCTTGCCATCAAGGCACTTTGCTTCTTCCAAATATGCAGACCCCCTCCTTTTTTTATTTGAACAGGCGTCATTTTAATTCTGATTATAATTATAAATATTATGACCTCTTGAGTTGTACCTTCTTTTTTCTTTTTCTTTCTTTACTGTTTGGTCAAGTGTATGTACTCTATCTCTGAATGTTTCCTAACAGTGACATTTGTAGGCTACATAATTTGTCTCATTGATAATGGAAAATTGAAAATCAATATGGTAGATAATTGCTTTCAAACTGTGGTGCTGGAGAAGAGTCCTGAGAGTCCCTTGGACTGCAAGGAGATCAAACCAGTCAGTCCTTAAGAAAATGAACCCTGGGCTTAGAAAGGCTTCCCTACTGGCTTAGATGGTAAAGAATCTGCCTGCAATGCGGGACACCTGGGTTCGATCTCTGGGTTGGGAAGATCCCCTGGAAGAGGTCATGGCAACCTATTCCAGTATTCTTGCCTAGAGAAACCCCATAGACAGAGGAGCCTGGCAGGCTATAGTCCGTGGAGTCAAAAAGAGTCGGGCACAACTGAGCAACTAAGCACATTCATTGGAAGGACTAGTGCTGAAGCTTGGGCTCCCATATGTTGAATACCTGATGTGAAGAGCCAACTCATTGGAAAAGTCCCTGATTCTGGGAAAGACAAAGAGCAGGAGGAGAAGGGGGCAACAGAGGATGAGACGGTAGGATGCCATCACTTGTAACAGGAAGGAAAGGGGCAGCACACAACTTTTGAAAGAATGGCATAGCCCAAAGACAAAGATGGAGAAGCTCTACACAGTCAGCAAAAACAAGATGGGAAGCCGACTGTGGCTCAGGTCATGAACTCCTTATTGCAAAATTCAGACTTAAATTTAAGAAAGTAGGGAAAACCACTAAACCATTCAGGTATGAACTAAATCAAATCCCTTATGATTATACAGTG
>SJYV01002362.1:0-19542 GCA_006410875.1 Neotragus pygmaeus | reverse complement strand
GAGGGGGAGGACAGAGGATGAGATGATTGGATGACATCACCGACTCGATGGACATGAGTTTGAGTAAGCTCTGGGAGTTAGTGATGCACAGGGAAACCTGACGTGCTGCAGTCTGTGGGGTCACAAAGAGTCAGATATGACTGAGCAACTGAACTGAACTTGCCTAATAAACAACCCTTTATCAGTCTATAGGATGTTGTTTCGGAGGTACTTCCCTCCTATATGTACTTCCCTCCTATACTATCCTATATTTTTCTGATGGATCTATTCTAGGATCAGCATCATTAATTTAATGTCAGTTTTCCTTGACAGCCAGACATTAATCCATGTTACATTTCCTCATTTCCTCCCAATTCCCTCAGCCCTACGGAACCACTAGTCTTTCTGTATCTACGTATTTGCCTATTTTAGATATTCCATGTAAATGGATTCATAAACTATGTGATTTTCTGTGCCTATATTCTTCTATCAGTATAATGTTTTGTTTGTTTGTTTGTTTTTGGCCATGCTGTGTAGTACGTGGGATTCCCTACCCAGGGATAAACCCATGCCCACTACAGTGGAAGCACAGAACCTTAACCACTAGACTGCCAGGGAAGTCCAAAATAATGTTTTCAGGATTCATGCAAGTTGTAGCACAGATTAATCCTGCATTCCTCCTCTTACTTTTTTGACAGAGCCATAATCCATTGTATAGATATACCATGTTTTGTTTATACATTCAGTCAATGCTGAACATTTGGGTTGGTTCCACTTTGGGCTATTATGAACAATGTTACTATGCGGACATAAAGAACAGACTTTTGGACACAGTGGGAAAGCCAAGGGTGGGATGATTTGAGAGAATAGCCCTGAAACATATATATATTACCATATGTAAAATAGATGGAAGGAACCCAAAGCTGGTGCTCTGTGACAGCCTAGNTAGAAGAGGCCATGTTCTACCCTCACCACCACCCCCCCCACCCACTGCCGCCAGAAAAAAATAGCACCAAATTTTCTTCTCTGACCACTGGGAACAGATGGGGCTGAAGACTGCTAGTTCTGCACGCTCTCCTTTCCTGGTGTTGTTATGAAGCCCAGCATCTACAGACCCCCAGAAACAGCTCCATAGTTAAACCAAGTCAGGCTTTCTCTTTTTTTTTGCAGTGAGAGTCCTCTCCGTGAAGAAGCGTGAGGAGGCTCAGGAGGAAGAAGTGGGAAGGGGATCTGTCCAGGGTTTGAGTTTGGATGACATGATTCCAAGGAAGTCAGGGAGGAGGGTGTCAGTTCAGGGTTAAAATGTTTGAGCTCACATGAGCTATTTTTCTGGAGGTCCTAGGAACACAGTGGAGCTTGGGTAGTCCTTGCTGCTTTCTTATAGTCACTCTAAAGCTGAGAGAGGGTTGTGTTGTTTGCCACATTTCTTTAGAAATGTTAGGAAGATCACCTTTTGTCCCCCGATGCAAGGGGATTAAAGAGAATCCCGTTTCTGTTTTTCCCTGGAAAATATAATGGATAGATAAGGAAGGCAGTGTATGAAAACCCACTCACTAAATGAAGCTTTGCATCTGGTTTGGGAATCAGGATGTTTCTCTGTTGTATCAAAGTGGCTCAGATCCTTCAAGATGATTAGAGATGTATGGGACAAACAGATAATAAACTATGACGTAAGAGAACAGTGTTTCTCAACATTATATTCTTGGTATTAATAAAAGCAGTTTTTATAAGTCAGCTTGAGTAGAAGAGAACTGTAGACAGTGTAATAGAGACAAGGTCTGGGGTGTAGTCATTCCTCAGGGATGGACGAAGGCTACTACTAAGAGTTAAACAGTAGTGTGGAGATTTTTCTCTTGACCCTGCTCTTCTGAAAGACAGAAGTAGGATGGTGAAACAGTAAGATTGCTGTTGTTTAGTCACTAAGTCATGTCCAACTCTTTTGTGACCCTGGGGACTATAGCTTGCCAGGCTCCTCTGTCTATGGGGTTTCCTAGGCAAAGAATACTAGAGTGGGTTGCCCTTTCTTTCTCCAGCGGTCTTCCCAACCCAGGAATCAAACCCGCGTCTCTTACTTCACAGGCAGATTCTTTCTCGCTGAGCCACCAGGGAAGCCGACAGTAAAAGATACTAGAGGAAAATTAATCACTTTTGGCAGGGATTGTGCATAGGAGTAGCAGGTTGTGCATTTTTCTTGTGCCTGATACCACCACCTTCTGCAGTCATCTGCATATCTCTCCAAACAGAATGGTTTTGGTCCAGCAACATCTGTGAAGTATTAATACCCCAGGAAAGTGAGATTATGGACAGAAGAGTGGTCAGTTTTACTGACTTTCAAAAAGAAAACATCCAGCTAGTGACTTTGTAGTTCAAGACTGGTTAGTGCAGTAATGCCCTGGAGAAGGAAATAGCAAGCCACTCAAGTATTCCTGCCTTGGAAATCCCATGAACAGAGAAGCATGCTGGGCTACAGTCCATGGGGGTCACAAAAGAGTCAGACATGACTTAGCGACTAAACAGCAGTAAGATGATTCTAGCTCTGTCACTGTCCTGAACAAAGTCCCCTTGCTGCTAACACCTCTGCAGAGGACCAAGGCATCAGCAGACTTAGGTCATTCTCAAAGTTACAGTCCTGATTGCTGCTTAGGTCTTGATAGGGATTCTCTATGGTGTCCCAGTAGACACTCCACGCAGGCAGGTTGTCCACTGGGAGCTCTGACCAGATGCAAGTGCCCAGGAGGCTATGTAAAAACACATTTCTGGAACTCAGTTTGGGGGCCAAGAGACACTTCTCAGCTCAATCTATTCATAAAGAAGCTGTTGCACATGGCTGGTAAGTGATTGTACTACGAGGTAAGTCATGAGGATGAATGAGAAGTGCAGATACCAATACCGGAGAAGTAAACTAAGTGGACAATTTAAGTGGAATCCATAACCCACTCCCCTTACAGGTAAAGTAGGANGAAAAAAAAAAAAAAAAAAAAAAAGACTCTCAAAAAAAAAAAAAAAGAGGGAGGGGACATATGTATACCTATGGCCAATTCATGTTAATGTATGGCAAAAACCATCACAATATTGTTAAGTAATTATGCTCTAATTGAAAATAGAAAATAAAGAGGATAAAAAATAATGTCACTATGAGCGTTAATGTACACGTTTTATGTGCACATATGTTTTCACTCTTCTTGAGTATATACCTAGTATAGATTGCTGAATCATATGGTAACTAAGGAATTGACAGACTGGTTTCCACCAGTGGCTTCTGTTCCCACCTGTGATGTGTGAGGATTCCAATTTCTCTACAACCTCCTCAACACTTACTGGTTTTTTTATTTTTGATTATAGCCATCCTAGTGGATATGAAAGTGGTATCTCATTATGGTTTTGATTCTGCAATGCAATTTTAATGTTCTTATCAGGCTGGTGCACGGGGATGATCCAGAGAGACGTTGTGGGCTGGGAGGTGGGAGGGGGATTCAGGATTGGGAGCTCGTGTACACCTGTGGTGGATTCATGTCTATGTATGGCAAAGCCAATAGAGTATTGTAAAGTAAAATAAAGTAAAAAAAAAAAAGCTACAGGTGCTGAAATGGATGAAGAAATCTAATATTAAAACCTCTTTCACTTTGTGTGGTCATTAGTGCAGCTTGCTTGGGGCTCTAATGCCTTCCAAGTCCTAAGGCAGATTGCATTTACTGAATGGTTTGCAGTGAGTTGTGGCCAAGTGACTTGCTCTGGATGATGAGTTGTGAGAATGGAAGCAGTCAGTACCTGTCACTTCTATGCCAAAGCATTGAATTGCTGATGCAGGACCATCCAGAACTTTTCCCTTCTACTTTGAGAACCAACAGTTTTCAAGACAGTAGCAGTTTTGATAGCCTTAGTCATGGGGAATGGAACTGATGTATGATGCACGTCATGTGAGTGGGAAACAAGCATTTGTTATTAAGAGATAGGTTTTGTTGGTTACTGGATTCCTTAGTAGCTCAGTTGGTAAAGAATCTGCCTGCAATGCAGGAAACCCCAGTTCAATTCCTGGGTCAGGAAGATCCGCTGGAGAGGGGATAGGCTACCCACTCCAGTATTCTTGGGCTTCCCTGGTAGCTCAGCCAGTAAAGGATCTGCCTGCAATATGGGAGACCTGGGTTATCCCTGGGTTGGAAAGATCCCCTGGAGAAGAGAAAGGCTACCCACTCCAGTATCCTGGCCTGGAGAATTCCATGGACTGTATAGTCCACGGTGTTGCAAAGAGTTGAACATGACTGAGCGACTTTCACTTTTACATTGTTGGTTACTGCAGCATAGAAGGCAATGGCACCCCACTCCAGTACTCTTGCCTGGAAAATCCCATGGACACAGGAGCCTGGTAGGCTGCAGTCCATGGGGTCGAGAAGAGACGGACATGACTGAGCGACTTCACTTTCACTTTTCACTTTCATGCATTGGAGAAGGAAATGGCAACCCACTCCAGTGTTCTTGCCTGGAGAATCCCAGGGATGGGGGAGCCTGGTGGGCTGCCATCTATGGGGTTGCACAGAGTCGGACACGACTGAAGTGACTTAGCAGCAGCATAACTGTTTGAATTATATGTGATAAAATCATCTTTATTTCATTAAGATATTAGAGTTCAACAGATGTGGGAAATAATTTAGCATCTCTAAGCCTCAGCTTCCTCTAAACATGGGTGTCATAATACTACTTCACACAGTTGCTTAAAGTTAAGCAAGAAAATGTGTTGTTCAATAATGCTTAGCACAGTGCATAATACATAGCAGGTTCTTAAGAAATTATTGTTATTAATAGAAGGGCAGTGAAGTGAGTACTATGATATTGGAGCTAATTTTATGCACAAGATGATGAGCTAGCCTTTGCAGGACCAACCCATAGAAGCACGGAGGCAGGGGGAAGGATAGTAGTTTTTCTTTGGGTAGTTTGTTTGAGCCTCACAGCAAGCCTGCCTGGCAAACATTCTCATTCGTGTATATATGCATAAAATTATTGCAGGTGGGAAGACCTTCTTTTGGTCTTGATTTTCCTTCCCAGAAGAGAAGAAATGGCCACAGTATTCTGACTCATTTCACGGAATGAGAAGCATACAATTTAGAATGTAATTACATTTAAAATATGCTGGAAAGTGATTTCATGAATCCAAAATTATTAATCACTCTTCAGAATGACAGGCAAAGGGGAAAATGCCAAAACAATTCCCTTGAGAACATTTAGATCAATATAAAATATTTTTTCTTTATATGCATGCCTTCCTTGAGATGTAATGAAGCAGGAACCTGGTTCAGTCTAGCAAAAGACAATTAACAGAATTAGTTAATGACATGCAAATATTACCATACAGGGTGAGAGGAAAGAAAATTCAAAAAACCCCAGCAGTCCTTTCTATCCACTGAGCATTGGTGTCCATGAATGTTCTCTTTTCTTGCTCTGTCTCTACTTTCGTCTCTTCTCTTCTTAGAGGCTTGACTGCCCCTCCTTGTTCTTTGACTGATTTACTGTCCTCCTCTGCCTGTATTTTCAGTGCTAGCACTCCACAGATCAAGCGTAAGTCTTGTTCTCTCTCACCCTACAAACCCTCCCCCAAAGTTCTCACTTTCTTCCGTGGTGTTACCTGTCTCTGTCGGTTGATAACTTCTACAAGGCCTTGTTTCTGGGTGCATGTTTCTGCCTGCTTATTAGAAACCTTCACCTGGGTGTCTTATAATATTTAATCTGCCTTATTCCTTCTTTTTGAAACATTATTATTTTATGTTCACCAGTCTCGCTCCTTCAGATATCCTTTTAAACTTTACCTCAAGCTATTGTTTCTTGAGATCTCAGTACAGTATCCAGACACTCCATTCAGAGCTAGTTGTTTTAAATTACAAATTTATGAGGTTATTCCCTTTTCTCTTTCATGCTAGACTTTTTGCTCTGTGAAGACAAACACAGTATCTGCTTTGATTTCCATTAGATTCCCAGTTCCTGGAACATGGTAGCCACTCAGTAAAACTTTGTCAAAGAAATGAATCAGTGATGTAATCTAGACCCATAAGACTCCATGCTTCTCTTGTTTCTGTCTATATAGTCCTGGACATAGTGAATATGTTCTCAAGTTATGCAGTTAGTCCAACCAGAATCTGGGAGTCATCTTGTATACCACTATCCACTTCACTTGTAACATCTAAATGTATACAGTTCCTCTTAAAGAACTTGTGAATCCATTCCTTCTTTTCTCTCTCTCTCTCTCTCTCTCTCTCTCTCTCTCTCTCTCTCTATCTCTCTCTCTGTCTCTGTCTCTGTATAGCAGTTGTTTTGTTTAGGTTCTTGTCATTTTTATGAATTTATTTCCTTCTAATCCTTCACCGTCAATGTAGAACATTTGATTAAAATACTAATCTGACCATTTACTCTGATACTTAAAGCCCTTCATCAGAGTCTCTATTGCCTTGAAGGTAAAGTTCATATTCTTAAGCCTAATCTACGTAACCTTCCACAGTCTGACAATCTGGTCTTAGTCTTCCTTGCCTTACCTCTTTCGTCCTCTCCCACTCCTTCTACTCATCCAGAATGAATGATTCCCAAATCTACCCTCCTGCCTTTACACAAATTATCCTTGCCTACAACGTTCCTTAACAGATGTTCTGTACCTACTCTTCACATTGCAAAACAAAGCTTTAAGTTCCATTCCTCTGGGAAATCCTTCCAAGTTTGTGCAGGCAGAGTTTAGTGCATTTTCCTCTGCACTCCGTGGCACTTTGCAAGAGTCTCAATTGTAACCCTCCAAATCTTTAGTGATTACCTTTGTTCAGTTATTATTATTTTATTATTTATTGTCCTGACCCCTTCATTGAACTGTGAGCTCCTAGAAGCAAGATATAGCTCTTACTCACCTCCAAATCCACTGGAAGCCTAGGTCTATATTTGTAAACTATTTCTCTGATAAAAGACTTGGACCCAGAATATATAAAGAACTCTCAAGCACAATAAAAAATAAATAAGTATCCCAGTATAAAATAGGCAAAAGATTGAACACACTTCATCAAAAAGATAGACACATGACAAATAAGCAATAAAAATATGTTCAGTATCATTTGTCATTGGAGAAATGAAAATGAAAACCTCAATGAGGTACTACCATACTTATTCAGAGGTCTAAACTAACAAAGACTGAACATACCAAGTGTTGACAAGAATGTGAAGGAACAGGATTTTCATAGCCTGCTGGTGGGAATATACAATGGTGCAGCCACTTTGGAGAACAATTTGTGGCAATTTCTTAAAAGTTAAATACCTACCATATGATTTGACCATTCTACTCCTGGATATTTATCCTATAACAATGAAAACATATGCATGCCCACACAAGACTATCACGTGTGCTAAATCATTTCAGTCGTGTCTAACTCCACGACTCTATGGGCATAGCCCTCCAGGCTCCTCTGTCCATGGGATTCTCCAGGAAAGAACATTGGAGTTGACTGCCATGCCCTCCTTCAGGGAATCTTCCCACCCAGAGATGTAACCCAAATCTCTTATGTCTCCTGCATTGGCAGACAGGTTTTTAACCACTAGCACCACCTAGGAAGCTCCAAAGACTATCATAGAAGCTTTATTTGTGATAGGCCCAAATTGGAATCAACCCAAATGTCTATCAACATGGATAAGCAAACTAAGATATACCCATAAATGGAATATTACTCAGCAATGAAACAAATGAACACACAGCAACGTGGATGAATCTCAAAATAATTATGCTAAGTGAAGTCAATCCAAAAAAGTACATACTTTTAGACTCTATTGATGTAAGATTCAGTAGAATGCAAATCAATCTATAGTGACAGAAAGCAAAGCAAATATTTCCTGGGCTTGGGAGATGTGATGGGGAGGGCATGAAGAGGTATTAGAAAGGGTCACAAGAAACCTTGGGAATGATGAATATGTTTATTATTTTGATTGTGGTAATGTTTTACTAGTATATACGTATGTCAAAATTTAAATTGCACCCTTAAATGTGTGATATTTATATGTTGATTTTAATCCCAATAAATGTGTTTTAAAATAACCCTTAATTTTTTAACCATGTTGTCAAGAATTACCTTTTTAAATTTTCAAAGGCTCTTCTATTACAATTTTTAATTCATTTTACAGACTCATTAAATCCTACCTTCACTTTGTACATGAGATACCTACTTGTCTACTCACCTAGGCAAAGGAACACTGGGCTAAGTTCTCCTGCCTCCCTGCCCTTTACCTCCTTCACAGTCTCTTCTCCATCCTGACAGAAGGGAATTTGGCTGTTTTCTCATAGCTCCTATTATCTTCTCTGCAATGTCTTATGCATGACTAGTACTCGACATGGTGCTTCACAGTGTTTGTCAACAATGTGTGCATATTCGTGAGGAGATCATATTGCCCTGGATGGAACAGTTCTGCTTTCCCAGATGATTAAAATTAACCAACTCTAGGTCAAGATGCTGGCTTTAGTCTCATGCATAGAAACACACTATGTTTTTCAGCTCCAGGATAATTTAGCCTGTAAATAAGGGAACGTTAATGATGTGGCTGGAATTGATATTGGAATCAGTTCCTCAAGAATGTACATTTTACCATCATTAACATGAGGACAAATAGAAAGGATGAAGTAAGTGCAGGACAGGAACAATTCTGAGAGGAGAAAGGAACAGCCTTAGGAAGCAAACCTTTAGAAGTCGAGTGCACTCATGTTTATTGCTGCTGCTGTTGCTCCTGCTAAGTTGCTTCAGTCGTGTCTGACCCTGTGCGACCCCGTAGACGGCAGCCCACCAGGCTCCCCTGTCCCTGGGATTCTCCAGGCAAGAACACTGGAGTGGGTTGCCATTTCCTTCTCCAATGCGTGAAAGTGAAAAGTGAAAGTGAAGTCACTCAGTCATGTCCGATGCTTCGTGACCCCATGGACTGCAGCCCACCAGGCTCCATCCATGGGATTGTTCAGGCAAGAGTGCTGGAGTGGGGTGCCATGGCCTTCTCTGCATGTTTATACCAAAGGAATGCAAATGTGAGAATACTGAAACTAAGGGATTATTTTTCTGAAGATAGACATCAATCATGTTTAAAATGAATGAAGAAGGAGCAAATGAAAAGCAACTCAACTTGGCAACAATGGAACTAAGCAGCCTCCATTGGAAACACAGGCAGCATTACTTGGCACTGGGAGGAGCAAAAACCATAATGCAGTTGATCTCCCTTCAAGCAACCCTGGCCAGGAAATTCCTGAGCAGTTACTTTCAAGATTAAAAAAAAAAAAAAAAACCACAACAACCAATTTCAGCCTTTTTGCTTCAGTAGTAGCTCCCTCCCCAAACCCTGGTAGCATTTTTTTTTCTCTACATTTCTCCAGCCTCCACTCACCTTTATTCTTATCACTGGGAGCAAGCCAAGGGTGAGAAATGATCTCTTCCCACTAAATTGTCTGGGAAGAAAGCCCACTTTATCATTAATTACATTACCTAGCAGCCTCTTGTTCATCAAGATGTGGTCCTTGGATCAGCAGCAGTGGCACCATCTGAGAGCTCATTAGAAATGCAGAAACTCGGGCCTCATTCTAAAGCTCCAGAATCAGAATCTGTATTTAAATAAGATGCCCAAGTGGTTTGTGTGCACATTTAGTTCAGAAGTGCTTGTCTACTAACTCTCAGAACATCCTGTGTAAGGTAAGGATTACTCATTTTAGAAAATGAGAACAGGGAGGTAAAATCACTCGACAAGGACTAAATGACTAAAAAGGGCCAGTGTTGAGATTTTTACGGTAGTTCCCACAATTCTAAATGCCAAGGCCTCCTTCTTTCCATTATGCATCTCTCCATATGCAATGAATTCAGTAGTTCCAGTCATAACCACCATACTCTCAACCTCGTCCATTGATTTATTGCTAAAACACAAACTCTTACTCTCAAATGTGTATGATTTAGATTAAAATTGCCCATAAACCAATACAATATTGTAAAGTAATTAACCTCCTTTGAAATATTTTAAACACCAGTATCTATGGAGAGAGGGACTTAGCAAATCCCTTAAGTCTGGTGGCTCAGACAGTAAAGCGTCTGCCTGCAATGCAGGAGACCTGGGTTCAATCCCTGGATCGGGAAGATCCCCTGGAGAAAGAAATGGCACCCCACTCCAGTACTCTTGCCTGGAAAATTTCCATGGACTGAGGAGCCTGGTAGGCTACAGTCCATGGGGTTGCAAAGAGTCGAACACGACTGAGCGACTTCCCTTTCTTTCTTTTCTCAAGTCTTAATGCTTAGGAACTCGATCAGACTGCTGCCTTCACCCACTGATGGGAAAAGCAAAGCAGCTAGAGGTCGACACTGTACCCTAAGGCAAAGAAAGAAGGAAAAGGACTGAAGGAGAAGGAGAAAAGAAAAGTGCCCCCAGGTTTATAATTCAGCCCTTCCAAGGACGTTGGCTGTTCTTGAAGGTTTCTGTAGCTGCTGACTTGAACTTGTTCCATTGCTTCTGTCATGGATTTCTGAATATTCTGAGCTTTGTGTCCTTTCTCTATGCTATTTCCAGGGAGATGTATGCAGAAATCCTTGCAGATGTTTGCCACTGCTACCCAGGGTAATAGAGAAGAAATATGAAGCAGTTATGCTTACCAGTGCTCAAGGCAGCAGTGTCATTTAAAAAAATTACTCCAAGATTCTATGGTTACCAATAGTAGCTATAATTTTTGAGATTCTACTATATGCCAGACACTGTGCTAGATACTTAACAAATATTCCCCACAATAGACTTGAAAGTATGTATTATTTAGTAAATGGAGCTGGTGAGGAATGGAACCTGGCTTCTAACCAGTCTTGTTAGAGACAAGTGAGTGTTCTTTCTGTCATAACCCACTTACTCTGACATGCTTCAGCTAACCTCCTAAAGAAAAGAAAGTGAAGTCGTTCAGTCGTGTCCGACTCCTTGTGCTCCCATGGACTGTAGCCCACCAGGCTCCTCCATCCATGGAATTTTCCAGGCAAGAATAGTGGAGTGGGTTGCCATTTCCTTCTCCAGGGGTTCTTCCCTACTCAACCTTTAATGCCTGGCTTAAATAACCCCTTCACTAGGCAACTCTCTCTCAGTGACTTCAGTGAGATCTTTTCTCTGTAACCCTGATTTGGCACTTTTCATATGATACCTTGAAGTCTTGCTTCCTCTTTTATATACATTCATTGTCCCCCAAGTTGCAATTATATTTATACCCATGTCTCCCCACCCTCATTCCAAAATCTTGAACCCTTAAATGTATTTTGGGTCACCAGCCCCAGCATCATAAGAGGAGTTCACTGATATCATCAGCTGACATGTAAACTGAGTTAGGCACGAAGTCCACGGTCTAGAAACGTCTGGAAGTCAAACATTTGCTGTTAGTTGAGCCACTCCATGTTATTTACATGTGGCCTCTGCTTAGATGGTAAAGCGTCTGCCTACAATGTGGGAGACCCGGGTTCGATCCCTGGGTTGGGAAGATCCTCTGGAGAAGGAAATGGCAACCCACTCCAGTACTCTTGCATGGAAAATCCCATGGATGGAAGAGCCTGGCAGGCTACAGTCCATGGGGTCACAATGAGTCGGACATGACTGAGCGAGTTCACTTCACTTCTAATAGCCTCAATATTCATTGGAAGGACTGTTGCTGAAGCAGAAGTCCCAATACTTTGGCCACCTTAAGTGAAGAGCCAATTCATTGGAAAAGACTCTCATGCTGGGAAAGACTGAGAGCAGGAGGAGAAAGGGACAACAGAGGATGAGATGGTTGGATGGCATCACCGACCCAATGGGCATGAGTTTGAGCAAGCTCCGGGAGATAGTGAAGAATAGGGGAGCCCGATGTGCACAACGTAATGACAACAGCAACAACTCTAATAGCCAGCAGCACACCTCCTTGTAGTAATGACTTACCCTTGGGAATTTTGTACCCATTTATGAGTTGCTTTTACACTGGTTTTGTGCTGCCTTTCTCTGCTCTCATTCTCTCCCAAGAGGAGACCATGGCTTGGGTTCTCTTCTCACGTGGCTACTCCTCCCTCTGATAGTCTTCACACTTCGGTTGTTGTTGCTTACTCACTAAGTCGTGCCCAATTCTTTTGCAGGCCCATGGACTATAGCCCACCAGGCTCCTCTGTCCATAGGATCTCCCAGGCAAGAATACTGGAATGGGTTGCCATTGCCTTCTCCAGGGGATCTTCCCAACCCAGGGATCAAACCTGCATCTCCTACATTGCAGGCAGATTCTTTACCACTGAGCCACCAGGGAAGCCCTTACACTTTGGGCTCTAGGAGAATAAAGGAAGGAAACAGAGCTTCTAGTGGATCTCTTCCTCTCTTGTGTATTTGCATTTACTATTCTTTCTTTAACATTTGAGGGACTTTCCTGGTGGTCCAGTGGTTAAGACTTTGCCTTCCTATGCAGGGGTGAAGGTTCAACCCCTGGTCGAAGAGCTAAGATCTCACATGCCTCATGGGTCCCTAGAAAACAAAACCTAAAACAGAACCAATATTGTGACAAATTCAATAAAGACTTTAAAATGGTCCACATCAAAAAAATCTTTTAAAAAAATCTGAGGATTTACTATATCTGAGACATTATGCCAAGCATTTTGCATATATCATTTAACTCTAATACAAACAGCCCTGTGAAATATGCACTATTATTCTCCACATTTTTCTCAAGAGGACTCTCAAGTGTAGAGAAGTTAGGTTCAGTTGTACATGATCACACAGCCAGGAAATGCGAAGGGAGGCTATGTGCTCCTGTTAGTCATTCATCAACTGATGTCAGTGAGAAACACAAGTGAAATATGGCAAGTGCAGAGCATAGACCAGTATGATTGTGGGTAGCATGTGGAGTACCAAGGAAATGGAATCTCTAGACTTATAACCATTCCTTGACTGGGCCCTGTCTTCCCACCTTCTGTTACAGGTGCTCAGAGAATATAGATACCTTTTTATTAGTTTGAGTGAAGCTCTGAAAAGTATAGCATCATCAACCTAGTGAGTGTTGATGTTACTATTATTTTTTTATAAATAATTTACTAGGGAAAGAATGTAGCTGCCACTAATATCTTCCCCAATTCAATATAAATGATTTCTGAATAATTCAAATGTTGGATTATTCATACCCACTTGACCTTCTCCAGTAGCAGAAATCTTTAAGAGTTGATGGTTTGCAAGTATTTGAAGAAGCCATTACACAAATGAAAATATCATGTCCACTAAAGATACTTGTGATAGGAATTATGACAAATACAAAAAGCATAATGTATTTTCTCAAAAGTTCACCATCTTTTTTGAGAAAATATACCTGATACATTTTTCTCATTAAATGACAATAAAACTTTTAAATGGCTTTTTGATGAGTTGATGACAATCACAGGATAATGCATGATTATACCAATAGCAATTCAGAGAAGAGATATGTACCTTTTAGCTGAAATAAGTGATCTAGACAAGTTTGGTGGAACAGATGGATTTTAAACTAAACTTTAAAAGGTCAATAGAATTAAAGAAAAGAACAATGAAAGGGAGGACAAAACGGGTTGAGTAGAAGAGCATGGGAGACTAAACAATCCATAATAGAGAATGTCTTTATGCATAAACAAATTAGCATCATTATTACACTTAGTTTGGACTTTGGATTTGAGTGAATAGAGTATCTGTGATCCAGTTTGAACTCTGTGACTCTCAGCCCAGGGATTTTCCCCCAGTTCTTTTAGTAACAAAGTTTGGCACTGCAGAGGGAACGACAACTGTTGCTTGGTGTGCTCTCTTGGGTCTTTGCAGGACTAGACTTCAGGTTGCATCAGATGGAGTATCAGCTTTGGAGAAACACTGCCTAGTATCACCCAGTCTTACTCCAGTAGGTCTCTGGAAGGGCCTTGTATTTTTCACTTAAAAGTAAGATGTTTGATCTAGCAATCCCAATCCTAGGCTTATATCTGGGCAAAACTATAATTCAAAAAGATACATGCTCCCTAGTGTTCATTGCAACACCATTCACAATAGCCAAGACATGGAAACAGCCTAAATGTCCATTGACAGATGAATGGATAAAGAAAATGTGGTACATACATACAGTGGAATGTTACTCAGCCATTAAAGAATGAAATATGCCATCTGCAGCAACATGGGTGCAACTAGAGATGATCATACTAAGCAAAGTAAGTCAAGAAGAGAAAGAGAAATACCATGTGATATCACTTATATGTAGAATCTAAACATGACATAAACAAACATGTCTATGAAACAGAAACAGACTCATAGACATAGTGAACAGACTTGTTGTTGCCAAGGGGGAGGGGGGTAAAGGAGGGAAAGAATGGGAGTTTGGGGCCAGCAGAAACAAACCATTATATACAGGATGGATAAACAACAAGGTCCTACTCTGTAGCACAGGAAACTGTATTCAATATCCTGTGACAAACCATAAGGGAAAAGAATATGAAAAAGAATATATGTGTGTGTTTGTGTGTGTGTATGTAGCACTGAGTTGCTTTGCTGTACAGAAGAAATTAATGCAGCATTGTAAATCAAATATATGTGAGTAAAACTTAAAAAAAAAAAGAATAAGGTCATCTAGGGAAGCTGTCCATAGTGGGCGCAGAGAAGAATATAGAACTTAATTGGGCCTCAGACAAAGGAATGTGCTAATGGTAGTCTGAACCTTTGATATGGGATAAAAATCTTTTGTCATCATGAAAAGAGGATTCATTAAGACATAGTCTTAGACATTCATGCTCTAAATATTGGTATTTGAGGAGGGAATACAAGCAAAACCTCTGTAGTCAAATTCACATGGTAGAGAAAAACAGAAAGAGATTTTTTTCTGATGAAATAATATCCATCAAGTACAGTAGTGTGGTTCCCAGGGATGCAAGATGGAGGTGGATTGGAGTCTCTGCTTTTGCCCTTCTGTTACCAAAAGTTATTACTCTCTCTCCTTCCTTAGCTTTTTTTTTTTTGACAAAGGAATTCCAAACATGGGTGCATTTTATTTTTTATTTTTAATTGATTGTTGATTGCTTTATGATTTTTGCAGAGCTCTTCTTCAAATGTATTTTGGGCCCCTCCATTTTAGGTAATCATAGGGAAAGCGTTTATAGAGTCTGGTATAGCACCATGGAAATGCTAAGTTTCAAGCATCAGCTGTGTCAGTTGGAAAGAAGGTATCGTTTGCTTTGAAAAGAAAACTTTGAAAATGTATAGGCATTCTTTTAAAACTCGACTGAAGCATACTATCTTGTTTCAGAGACTTAGGTTGTGTTTTGTGTTTCTAAAATCTTGTACCTCTGCATATATGAAAATAATGGGAAATCTTTACATTTACTAGGCTTCCCTGGTGACTCAGATGGTAAAGAATCCACCTGCAATGCTGGAGATCTCGGTTTGATCCTTGGGTCAGGAAGATCCCCTGGAGAAGGGAATGGCAACCCACTCCAGTCTTCTCGCCTGGAGAACTCCATGGAAAGATGACCCTGTCAAGCAACAGTCCATGGAGTCACAAAGAGTCGGACATGACTGAGCGATTAACACTTTACCCCTTTACAATATTGGTTTGGTTTCTGCCATACATCAACATGAATTAGCCATAGATGTACATATGTCCCCTCCCTCTAAAATCTCCCTCCCACCTCCACCCTTTCCCACCCCTCTACATCGTTACAGAGCCCTGGTCCTTTCTTAGTATTTTATTAATGATTTTTTAAACTGTTTTTCAGATGACCAAATGACTAGGTCTCACACTACCCATGAAACTTCCACAATCAAAAAAAAAAATGTGATGATCATTAATAAGGAGACAGTTCAGTTCAGTTTAGTTCAGTTGCTCAGTCGTGTCCGACTCTTTGCGACCCCATGAATCACAGCACGCCATGCCTCCCTGGCCATCACCAACTCCCGGAGTTCACTCAGACTGGCATCCATCGAGTCAGTGATGCCATCCAGCCGTCTCATCCTCTGTCGTCCCCTTCTCTTCCTGCCCCCAATCCCTCCCAGCATCAGAGTCTTTTCCAATTAGTCAACTCTTCGCACGAGGTGGCCAAAGTACTGGAGTTTCAGCTTCAGCATCATTCCCTCCAAAGAAATCCCAGGGCTGATCTTCAGAATGGACTGGTTGGATCTCCAGTGCAATCTTAATCACCAAACCTAATCATCATTTCAATAAAGGTAAAGAGTGGCCAGATTTTGGTCTGTTAATAAATAGGGGAGCAGCTAAAAATTTCTGGAGTATTAGACACCTCCAGAATGGAGAAGGCGTTACATTTACAGAAGTCCTAAGGCTGCCCAAGCCTACCAGAGGCAGGTGATAAGCAGTCCTTCAGCCAGGCAGCACCCCATTCAAGAAGCATCATATTTGGCCCACAGGGAAGACTATCTTCTCTACGGCTTCACTTAGCCTCCTCCTGGGTCACTTTCTTGAACCTCAGACACAATACAAGTGGGCCCACACTCCTCTTTTTCTAAAACTTGACTCACTATCTAATTTGTGTGAGTCTAATTCCTTACTCTGTAAATGAATGAATGATCTCCCCAAACAAGGTAGAGATGAGTTAAAAATTTCATATACTCCTTTGGGGGTTTTTTAAGAGCAGTAATAGATTAAATCAGTTCACATTCTATTGGCTCTTCTCACTAAAATTCAAAACAGCTCTACTCTCTCATCTATGCCTACCTCTCCTTTGATATCTAGTTTCTCACTAATGAAATACAATAACTGGCATGGCATTCTTGAGAGCTATTTATAAAGCTCATGCATACAAATAAAAACTTCCAATCACCAGTTTTGGCTGTGATGCATGATAAAGCAGAGGTGTTAGTGGAAGGCTTCAGCTGGTACTATGACCTGTTGCTCTCTTATTTCACAGTGAAGGTCATGCCTTTCTTGAGAAAACTCCTCTCTGGGTAGACTTAACCATTAGCTTTATTCATTCCAACAACCTGAAAGGCAAGTACTGACCAAAAAAACCCCAAAACTAGTCTAACCTGAAACCTGCTAACCTAGGGTACACTTCACTAAAAATTAGAATCAAACCCTCCAGGAGTGAAAAGCAACTAAAACTGGACTCCAAATGCATGCATGCTAGGTCATTTCAGTCGTGTCCGACTCTTTGCAACCCTATGGACTGTAGCCCGCCAGGCTCCTCTGTCCATGGGATTCTTCAGGCAAGAATACTGGAGTGGGTTGCCATGCCCTCCTCCAGGGCATTGTCCCAACCCAGGGGTCGAACCCACATCTCTCATGTCTCCTGCATTGTCAGGCAGGTTCTTTACCGTTCGTGCCACCTGGGAAGCCCAGACTTCAAATAAACCTAATCTAATTCTTTACAGATGGAGAAGGCAATGGCAGCCCACTCCAGTACTCTTGCCTGGAAAATCCCATGGACGGAGGAGCCTGATAGGCTGCAGTCCATGGGGTCGCTAAGAGTCAGGCATGACTGAGCGACTTCCCTTTCACTTTTCACTTTCATGCATTGGAGAAGGAAACGGCAACCCACTCCAGTGTTCTTCCCTGGAGAATCCCAGGGACGGGGGAGCCTGGTGGGCTGCCGTCTCTGGGGTCGCACAGAGTTGGACACGACTGAAGTGACTTCACAGCAGCAGCAGCAGCAATTCTTTACATAAACCTAGTGGACTGAATCTTAGAGTTTCTGTATGGGTAAGAGATGATGTGACATCAGTCATGCAGACAACTAAGGGAATTCTGCAATAGATAGATACTGAGTGAAGAATGTTGTTTTAGTTCTCTAAAAGAATGTTTCTGTGAAAATCATAACCAGTACAAGAATTAAATTCCCTGCCAGAGAAACTGCTCCTATAGATCTGATATGTAAAAAGACAACGGGCTTTGAGTTTTTATCCCTTTCTCCTCACTCACATGGGCAGAAGGGATGTGAGGTGAAAGTGTACTGTTCAAGAAATAGAAACCTTGTTTAATAGCCACTTAGGAATAATCAGTGATCTGCATGATAACAGGCATGTCATTGATGGTTGGATTCTGAAAGTATTATAAATGGGATATGTAATATTGCTTGATTGGCTAAAATGTAGTGTTAGGGGGATAGAGGGATGGACAGAAATTTGACAGACTTATTGACAATAAAAACAGGGATGATAACTAATAATATACATTATTATCATAAGCATTTGTTCATATGTTAAATGACTCCACACTCCTGAGCTTTTGCAGTAGGTTCCTGGATAATGCATTATTTTGTCCTCTTCTTTGAAGCTGATTGTTGCTTATTATAGTCATTAAAATGGCTACTTATAGTATTTTTCAAAGTATATTTATGCATTTCATACATGAATTTTTTGACCTTGGTAATTCATGAGTGTGCAAGTGAGTATGGGTGTATCCATGCATATGTGTGTGTGCCCATTTGTCTTTATATACAACTTTTTGCACTTCCCGAAAGTCAGCTTTATTTCTATTAATTGAGGCTAGAAAGTAATTCAATTCTGGTGAAATGCAATTCTATTGTCACCTTGATGATATCTGTTAGAGAGAATTTTGATGTTGGTGTGGGAGTTTTTGTGACTTAATAGTAACCAATGTTTTACATCACTTTGTAATCTTTCAATTTACCTTCAAATATTTTACTTAAATCAAAAGGTATTGAAATAATACAACAGAACTATATGACTATCTTCCTTGATTTAAGAAATGATGTATTACCAAAAGATAGATAGTCCTTGCTGAAACCTCTTTGATCAGAGTTCACACCCTTCCATAGGTAATCAGAGCCTAGGATTTGGTGGATTTCTTTGGTTTTTTATTATGTATGTATGTTTGACTGAATATTTAATGTTTTAAACTTTATACCCGACCACCTGACCTGCCTCCTGAAAAATTTGTATGCAGGTCAAGAAGCAACACTTAGAACTGGACATGGAAAAACAGACTGGTTCCAACTCAGGAAAGGAGTATGTCAAGGCTGTATATTATCACCTTGCTTATTTAACTTATATGCAGAGTACATCATGAAAAGTGCCAGGCTGGATGAAGCACAAGCTGGAATCCAAATTGCTGGGAGAAATATCAATAACCTCAGATACGCAGATACCACAACCCTCATGGCAGAAAGTGAAGAACTAAAGAGCCTCTTGATGAGTGATGAAAGTGAAAGAGGAGAGTGAAAAAGTTGGCTTAAAACTCAACATCCAGAAAACTAAGATCATGTCATCCAGTCCCATCACTTCATGGCAAGTAGATGGGGAAACAATGGAAACAATGAGAGATTTTGTTTTGGGGGGCTCCAAAATCACTGCAGATAGTGACTGAAGCCATGGAATTAAAAGATGCTTGCTCCTTGGAAGAAAAGCTGTGACCAACCTAGACAGCATATTAAAAAGCAGAGACATTACTTTGCCAACAGGTCTGTTTAGTCAAAGCTATGGTTTCTCTAGTAGTCATGTGTCTATGTGAGAGGTGGACTATAAAGAAAGCTGAGCGCCAAAGAACTGATGCTTTTGAACTGTGGTGTTGGAGAAGATTCTTGAGAGTCCCTTGGACTGCAAGGAGATCCAACCAGTCCATTCTAAAGGAAATCAGTC
>SJYV01002359.1:40629-57783 GCA_006410875.1 Neotragus pygmaeus | reverse complement strand
ACCATTTCTGTCCTCTGGGCTATAGCCTTTCCAGAAAGCTGGATTCTGCTTCCTTAATGCTTTAGAATTCCTTACAATTTTAGGAAAAATCATAAAATAATTAGAAGACATTATAAGTATGCATGTAATACTGGTAAATTATTAATGATAGAATCAATGAGAAAAAATATCAAGAGAATAAGAGATCTAATTAAGTAAAAACAAAAAGTGGTTGCATTACAGAAAAAATAAATCAAAATGAAAAGCAAATAACAAAAGGATAAAATATTCATAACATATACGACAGACAAGGATTTGATATCTTTAATATAGAAGAAAGTATTTGATAATAATGAGAAATGACAAATTGCTATAGTAGAAACGTGGGCAAAACATATAAACTGTCATTTCACATAATATAAAATATTATGGCCTATAGGTATATAAGATATTCAAATTCTTATAGAATTCTAATAAAGAATGCAAATTATGGCTTTTTCTTCTGACCAAGATGCAGTAATGGGGCCTGGAGTTTTTCTTACACCTGAAACAATGAAATAAAAAAGAAATAAAATATGTGAAATGGCAGTTTTCAAGACAATAGATATCAAGGGATGAAGGACAACAATCCCTATGAGATGGGGAACAATGAGGGAAATCTTGCAATGACCCACATTACTGACTGAAGAGAGTTTCCATGCTGAGGCAGATGCAGAAGCAACCTAGACAGAACACAGCAAGCTCCTTGAGTTGAGGAGATAGAGCTAAACATTCATGCAGAATGCTAGAGAGGAGAGATATTCTCAGAGAGAGAGCTCTAGAGACTCAGAAATCTGTACATGACCCTCTGTGTCTATTCAACAGAGTAATCAGACCATGTGTGATAGGAAACTACACAAAGCCAGGGAAAGAAACATTTGGAAGAATTAAGGAACCACACGGTACTCATGCAAGGCTGGGAATAGTCCCCTGCAGCAAGTCTTAAGACTCTCACACAAAAAGTACCTTCCATTCACCTGGAGAACAAGAGCATCCTTGTCTCCAAACATGGAAGGATGTCCATAGGAATCTGAACAAAGAAATCTTGCAGTTTCCCTCAGTCTGCTACATTTAGTCACTCAGACTCTTTGTCCTATCACATGTTCCCATAACTTTCCACTCTTCATCAAACCCAGCATTAAAAAATGCTCAGATTTAATGACTTCTTTGCATCTTCATTTCTTTATGAAGTCTCCCCTATCACATAACATTTATGTTAAGTAAATTTGTATGCTTTTATTAATCTGTCTTCTGTACAGGGGCTCTAGTCAAGAATTGGATTTCTCATGCACTGCTGATGGATACACATTTCTGAAATCATTTTGTAACTCTTTAGCTTCATTTCACTGTCACTGTCACTAAATTTGACCAGATGCTTAACTTATTATGCAGCACATCCACTCCTTGTATATATGTAACAAAAATGCATACATATATTCATACACATATAAGTTTAAGGATATTAATAGCTCCAAAATGGAAACTCTTTAAATAAGCATCAACAGGAAAAATGGATAATTTGTGGCACATTAATATAATGAAATAGTATACAGCAAAGAAAATTAAGAAACTACTACTATTTACATTTCTATTCAGATTAAGTTTATGACTGTCAGTTTCTACTAAAACTATATTACATGCATTCACTATGACTATAGTCTTGTTTTTCTCTTTATTATTTTACCTGTTTATGGTCTGTTTCTTTCTAGGAATTTTATTAGTGCACACAAGTTCATAAATAATATTTNTAAATGGATCACAAAAGTATAATATTGAGAAAAAAAAACAGACTCATGTATAAAGGACAACCATATGGTTTAATTTTCAGAGTACTCAGAAGGATACAAATCCAATACATTATAGAGAAGCATAGTGATTATCTTTAAAGAGGAAGCAATATATTTAAAGACTGGGGTGTGACAACATATGATAGGATCATTTCTGTGGTATTGATAATACTCTTTAATCTTTTTCTGTCCTATGATGACTGTTAAAGTGTTATATAGAAGATTGTCAGATGTAAAGGTGCTAATGTTTATTTCTGTATGTTTTGGCCATTTACTTTTACAGTGAATAAAGTGCAACTGTTTGGGTTTACTGATACTAATAAAAGTAAAACAAAAATACTGCCTAGAAATACCAATAATAAATATGAAAGATGCAAATTGCCTTACCCAAAGTAGCAGAGCTTCTGGGTTTAGCAAACCTTCACCCCCTGCTGGATTTCAGCCATAGTAAGTATATAGCCCTCATGAAAAGAGTGTCTCAGTAATAGCTTGCATAAGAATTTTGAACTTGAGTCAATTGGCATGAATAATTTGAAAACAGAGAATAAGGAACTGGCTTGGAGATTCCTTCCATTGTCAATTCATTTGTGGATCTGTGTTGAGGAAAAAATATTGTAAAGTAGATATTTTCTTGAGCATTCCCCACTTCTCTTTACCCAAGTGTCCCAAAACATCTGGTTTAATCATTTCAAAGTTTCTTATAACTTTGAGACAATATTTCAAGCCTTTCAGTGCACATATTTGCTTCTTTACTCTTAATGCCTGTCACTATACAGAGCATATCACAAAAATTCAATCAATGCAAATGCATTTCATGGAAGAAGGAAAGTAATATGGATAAAAGAAGAAAAAAGAGTACCATGTTTCATAGTTTTGGAAGAATTGATGGAATGGTGGTGACTAAATACTTGAAATGATAATGATTAAGTTTCCAAAATTAAAGAAACACAAGAGTCTTCATATCAAAAGGTATTTAAAGTACCAAACAAAATGAATAAAAATAAATTTCCTATAAACTTTTCAGTGAAACTGGAAAGAGAAAAGGTAAAGTTGAAAATCTTGAAAGCTGCAAGAAAGAAAAAGAGGGAGAAAAAAGAATACTTTCTCTGGAAAAAAGGAATACACTTTGGTTGAGATTATATTGTAAGAACAGGCTTTCAAGCATATTGAAGTGATTGGTAAAATATTAATAAGGGGAAGTAAAAAGTTATTCCTGGGTGTATAGACAAGATAAATATCTCAAAAAATTAAAAATTGAATAAGAAACAAAATAGAGAGCTAGACCAGTACTCCAGAGCAGAGGTTGCTTCCGGAGGAGTTCTACCTTGGGTACAGTTGCCCAGGATCTGGCATCCCTCTGTTTGTGGCTGGAGCTGACTGAGCAAAGTATCCCCTTGATTCATATACTGCAGTGTATGAATCACTCAAAGGTGAATCACTCTCAAAGGTGCTGCCACTGGAAGCTAATTTTCTATGAACAGAGATCTGAGGATTGGATTGACCCACTTTCATGGCTGTCACATGATTTGAAAAAGTAATCTAAAAATGCTAATGTTCAAAATAACAAGAAAAACTGCAGGGGAAGACAAGGGTAACAAAATATGGACAAGCTATTTATAGAAACATTATGGAAAGACATAAATGAAGTTTTGATAAATTGGAAAGACTGACCACATTCATGGATAAGGCAAATCTACAGCAAAATATTAGTTCTGCCTATTCTGATCTCTGTATTAAATTACATTATAATCACAACATTTGATAAAAATTTTAAATGAATTTACCAAGATAATCTTAAAATTCACATGGATTTTTTTAGGGGAGGGTTGATTTTATTGTGTCCAAATAATCATAAAGAAATAAAGTATGAATACTCCCACTAGTAGATATTAAGATTTATTATAAAGATAGTAATTAATCACAGTTAAGTTGTTGCAGGGACAAATAAACCCAGGGAACAAAATAGACAGCCTCCCATAAACAAAAGCATTCCTATATTGAAATTTGATGTATGGCCAAACTGTCATTACAAATCAAAGGTAAGAGGTAGACTAGTTTATAAATTGTGCTGGGACAACTGGATATTTTAACAATCTAGTGAATAACAGACTTGTGGGAAGAGACTCCCTTCCCCCAAACTGGCTATAAGTGCCAATTAATTTAGGCACAACTACAGAACTTAATGGAACTGAGATAACCAAACAGACCCAGAGCAGATGTTGCATAAATTGAAATGGGTTTTTCATTTGCCTCTTCCCCTAAATTCATAAAGTATGAATACTAGCCAGAGATAATATCAGAGCAGAAAATAACCTAATTGTGACTGTGCCATTGCTCTGTTATAGTTCAGCCTACATCACTAGTCCAGAGAACTTTTATAAACAACCTGGTGCTTCTGTTTAAGGGATATTCCCATTAAAAAAAAAGTTTGCTTTTATCAAATTGTATTCAGCAAGAACAAAGCCAAGTCTTTGTCTAATGAAAGAAGGAAGAATCATGGCCCAGATCAATAATGTTGCCTCCATCTTCCCAGTGTACTCACAGTCTGTTTCTTGACAGACCACCCCCTGGTTTTCTTTTAATGTCCTTTTATCTCAGTGCATCTGATACTACATTTTCTCTGTGGGCCATGATCTCAAATTCTTTCCCCACAGGTGTCTATATAACAGTAACAACCAAATATAATAGAAACTCAATGATATTTTTTAGAAAATAAGTTCCAAATAAAATTAAAACCTAAATGTGAAGACCAAACTACTAGTTTCAAAATGACTAGTGGGACAATATAACTGTGACTTTTGATTTGAGAACAGTTTAAAAGCTAAAAACAAAAAAACTCCATAAGGAAAAACACTGATACATTTTGACTAAATATTTTTAAAGTGTTATACAACAGACCATTAATAGAGTGAAACAATAAGAGACGGTACAGACTGGAAGTAGATATTGCAATGCATGCAAATAGCAAAGTTTTACTTCCAGAATATATAACAATGCCTACAAATCAATAAATAACACAAATACTCAATAGCTATATGGGCATAGAATATGAAAAGCAATTAAGAAAAAAGGAAATTCAAATGACCAAAACATTTTTTTTTAATTCTTCCATCTTGCTATATCAGGGAAATAAAAATTTAGGAAACAATGAGACATAGTGTAACAGCGATCTGTTTGCCAATTAAAAAAAAAGATGTCTGCCAATATTATTTTTTGATAAAGATGTGGAAAAAGAGTAACCTGAGTACGCTGCCAATGAGTGTTTAAATTGATTATGCTACTTTGGGGGGGGGGGGTTGATTTATCAATGGTTAGAAAAGTTGAAGATGCAACCCAGTAATTTCACTTCTAATTGCTTTCCAGTAAATACTAGTGTCAGGAATAAATATTTTCATGTTTCTGCACTGTTTCACGTCCTGAGCAAAGAAAACTAACATGTCAGAGAATGTCTCCTTTAGCCCAGACCCACTGGCTCCTCACATTCTTAAGGTATTAGACTTGAAGCTATATGCATCCATTCAAAGTGTAATGAAACTTATCTCCCTTGGAGCCCTGGAGACATTCCAGGATGAAAAGTCCTTGAAAACCTTCCAGAATGAAAAACCCTTGTGAAACCTTCCAGATTCTCTTCCCTACTGACAGTAAGCTTGGAGGGCATCTGTTAACAGGGTAGAACCTCAAGTCAAAGCAGCCCAAATGGCTGAGTTACTGCTGGAAAAACAGTTGCCTTAGAGTCTTTTAACCTATAGCAGACTTTGTGTGCATGAAAAATCAAATTTATGTGATAAGCCACTTGGATTTAGAGGTTGTTTATAACCACAGTCTAAGCTTAGCTTAATCCTAATACAATAAAGTTATCCATTTTACTGACTTTTTCAAAGAATATGCTCTTTGATTTATTTGTTAAATATAGAGGTCTTGTTTCCTATATCAAAAATTTCTGCTTTTGCTTCATTTTCTTTCTGTCTCCCTTAGGCTTAATTTTGTGTTCTTTTTCTAACCTACTGAGTTTAATTAATTTATTTTTATTTTTCTTAGTTATTAATATAAATATTTAGTGCTAAGATTTGTTTCTCTGAATAATGCTTTAATTTTCATCTGATATATAACATTTATATAATTGTACTTATTTTGAAATTAGTTTTTCCCCTCTTGTATCAAGTGTTTAGGAAAGAGATTTCATTTTACTTGTATTTCTCTTTCTGTTTTTGTTGTTAATTTCAACTTTTGTGTTATTGTGATCAGGGCATGTTTTCTGCTTCTATACATGCCAAAGATGTCAATCTTATGTCTCATATTGTATGAATCCTCTAGAACCTATCAGTTTTTATCTTACCTGCTTGTTCTAACTTGACATATATAGAAGATTGACCCCAACAATGATAGATTGTGCACTGCTTACAAAAGCACTCAAAATATTTACCAAAATTTACTCTACATTGGGTCTAGAATAAATATCAAAGTATGAAGAAGTAAACATCATTAACAGAAAGATAACCAGAAAATCCCCTCGTGTCTGGGGAGTTAGCAACATATGTTTAAACAGACAATTCGTCGAAGAATCAATTGCAGTAGCAGTTAGAGAATATTCCAAACTAAATAATGATTCAAGTACAAACTAGTGAAATACATCTAAAGCTATGTATATAAGGAAGTTTATAATCTCGAATGCACATAATCTATCTTTTCCTGAGGATATGTGAAAAGGCACTTAACCTTGTTAATTATCAAAAATGCAAAATAAAACCACAATGAAACACCACTATATACCTACCCAATGCCTAAAATGAAGAAGAATAAAAATGCCAAGTATTGTGAGTCTATAGAGCTGCTCTGAAGCAGCAGCTGAGCACCACTGGAGCAGCCATGAGGACATACACCATGTCCAAGGTCAGAGAAATCCAAGCAAGGTGGTAGATGCTGGAGTGGGGGCTGCCTGGCACTGGAGCACCTGTAAGGAGATACCCCACAACAAGAGGAAAAGGAGAAGCCCCAGAAAGATGGTAGGAGGGGCAAATTCATGTTTAGAATCAAACCCCATTCCCACCAGNGATGCTGGAGTGGGGGCTGCCTGGCACTGGAGCACCTGTAAGGAGATACCCCACAACAAGAGGAAAAGGAGAAGCCCCAGAAAGATGGTAGGAGGGGCAAATTCATGTTTAGAATCAAACCCCATTCCCACCAGTGATGCTCAGAGGGCTCAAAGAAACCTTGTGCACAGCAGGACCTAGGGGTCCAACAGAGACTGAGCCAGAACTGTGTTTGAGCATCTCCTGTGGATGTACAGGTCAGCAGTGGACTGCCACATGGACAGAGGCTCTGGGTGCAGCAGACTTGGGTATGGCATAAGCCTTCTTGGAGGAAGTCATCATTAACCCCACCATAGAGTTGCCAGAACTTATGTAAGACTGGGAAATAGACCCTTGGAAGGCACAAACAGAACCTTGTGGGCACCAGGACCCAGGAGAAAGGAGCAGTGACCCCACAAGAGACTGACATAGACTTGCTTGGGAGTGTCCAAGAGTTTCCAGTGGAGGCGTTGGTCGGTGGTGGCCTGCTTCAGGGTTGGGGGCAATGAGTGTAGCAGGACATGCGTGGGATCTTTTGAAGGAGATGATCATTATCTTCATTACCTCCACCATAGTTTGGCCCCAGGTAAATTTTGCCAAGAGAATGCACTGGTCATAGAAAACACCCACTTCCAACAACACAAGAGAAGACTCTGCATATGGACATCACCAGATGGTCAATACCGAAATCAGACAGATTTTATTTTTTGCAGTGAATGATGGAGAAACTCTCTACAGTCAGCAGAAACAAGACCAGGAACTGACTGTGGCTCAGATCATAAATTCTTTATTGCCAAATTCAGACTGAAATTGAAGAAAGTGAGGAAAACCACTAGATGATTCAAGTATGACCTCAATCAAATCCCTTACAATTATACAGTGGAAGTGACAAATAGATTCAAGGGATTAGATCTGATAGACAGAATGCCTGAAGAACTACAGACGGAGGTTTGTTACATTATACAGGAGGCAGGGATCACCACCATCCCCAAGGAAAAGAAATGCATAAAGGAAAAAATGGTTGTCTGGAGAGGCCTTACAAATAGCTGTAAATAGAAGAGAAGTGGAAGGCAGAGGAGAAAAGGAAAGATATACTACTTGAATGCAGAGTTCCAAAGAATACCAAAGAGNGTATGGATGTGAGAGTTGGACTGTGAAGAAGACTGAGTGCCAAGTAATTGATGCTTTTGAACTGTGGTGTTGGAGAAGACTCTTGAGAGTCCCTTGGACTGCAAGGAGATCCAACCAGTCTATTCTGAAGGAGATCAGCCCTGGGATTTCTTTGGAGGGAATGATGCTACATCTGAAACTCCAGTACTTTGGCCACCTAATGTGCAGAGTTGACTCATTGGAAAAGATTCTGATGCTGGGAGGGATTGTGAGCAGGAGGAGAAGGGGACGACAGAGGATGAGATGGCTGGATGGCAACAATGACTTGATGGACGTGAGTCTGTGTGAACTCTGGGGGTTGGTGATGGCCCATTCTTCCCACACTAGGAGCTCTTTAAAGGACACAGCCTTCAGAGAGTAAGGTGTTAACAGTACACATGAATGAATACCACTAAAGCCTATATAGCAACTTCTAAGATTCTGATGGGCAAGTGCAGAGGTCTGTTTTGTGGCCACCAACACAAGTCTCACATGTAAATTTCCGTGCTGATTAAAACTGCCACCTACACCAATCTGGAGTGGTCTCCCTCTTTTTTTGGTGTCTCCCTGCCTTCTGTGTATGGGGACCAGTGTGTGAATCAGCAATCTTCAAAATCAATGTCATTAAAATGAGGGTGGGAAGAAGCCTAACAGTGTAGCACAATGCAATGCTTGAATTGTTATTGGACCCTGGTTTGAAAAAAAAATTACCATAGAAAACATTCTTGGGACAGTCAGAACAATCTTAACACAGACTTCACATCAGATCATATTATGGAATTATTGTTATTATCTATGAGAAATTGTTTACCAGAAGTAGTAATCAAATCTTCAAAATTTAAAATTTAGACACAATTTGTCCCCCATTTGATTGGCACTGATTAAAAAAAATTCTAAAACTTTAAATTCTAAATAATTAAAAAGAGCTTTGGTGATGTGGCAAAACATATTCTGCAATGCAATGTCCCATAGTGCATGTGTATAATATCTGTCCTCTTAATTTCCAGAAACTGACCTTTAGAAATTAGCCGTGGATGTACATATGGACTTCCCTTGTGGCTAAGCTGGTAAAGAATCTGCCTTCAATGCAGGATGCACTGAAGCTGATGCCTAGCAGCTCAAGAGAGCTGACTGTATGCATCTCTCCTCAGTCCCATGCCCAATGACATTACATTGGTAATGTGAATTTAGCTGAAATAAGAGTATTTGCACCACAAAAATTGGAAAATGCAACAAATCAGAGCTTTCTTTTTCTGTTTTTTTTTTCAGCGAGCCCATTGTTCAGCATTAACCAGCACAGCAGTGCATTTAGCTGTAGCTACCCCATTGCAATTGTTGTGCCTTCTTTCATTACATAACTAAACCACAGTTTATTTACCCATTCTTGTGTTGATGGACAGTAGAGCTGTTTTGGCTTCCCTGGTAGCTCAGCTGGCAAAGAATCCACCTGCAATGCAGGAGACCTGGGTTCGATCCCTGGGTTGGGAAGATCCCCTGAAGAAGGGAAAGGCTACCCACTCCAATATTCTGGCCTAGAGGATTCCATGGACCGTATAGTCCATGGGGTTGCATAGAGTTGGACACTATTCAGTGACTTTCACTTTCACTATACATATGGAGATAACCTTATCATAACCATTCTATATTTACACAGACAATGGTCAACAGTAAGGTAGTGGTGAATATGAGACTAGTGTGTAGTCATTAAAGATAACAATATAGACATTTATTGACAGACTTCCCAGGTGGCGCTAGTGGTAAAGAACCTGCCTGCTAATGCAGGAGACATGAAACACAGGTTCAGTCCCTGGGTGGGGAAGATCTTGGAGGAGGGCATGGCAACGCACTCCAGTGTTCTTGCCTGGACAATCCCATCTACAGAGGAGCCTGGTGGGCTACAAGTCCCATGGGGTCACAAAGAATTGGACATGACTGAAGTGACTTCGCATGGAGTTGGTGATGGACAGGGAGGCCTGGCATGCTGCAATTCATGGGGTCGCAGTCAGACAGGACTGAGCGACTGAACTGAACTGAACTGAACTGAAGTGACTTAGCACACACTTATTTATTGACAAGGATGAAATTTCATGATATAGAAATGAAGTAATAAAATGAATTCTAAAATAAAGCATAGAGTTTGAGCCTATTTTATCATATATTTATTTATAAGAATATGCTCAAGAATGGAATAATATAAAATGCAAGCAGTATGTATCTTTCAGTAGCAGAATTGCATTTGGCTTATTTTTTATCTGTATTTTTGAAATTTTCAAAGTAGAATACATTTTTGTATAATGAAGCTATCTAAGGTAATTTCTTTTCAAAAGCTTTTCTTTAGGTTTTTAGACACATTAAAACATTCATTATTTATTAGAAGGGAAAACCCTTAAAACGACCTCAATGTATGTCTAGTAGTGAACAAGAAGTTATGTTTGGAGTTCTATAGGATTATTAATTACAACATTTAAATATTATTTCTTGGAAAGACAAAGTAACACTCTGGGCTTTTTTTCATGATACACAGCAACAAACTTTGGATTGCAGATACCACAGAACAATCTGATGCTTGCAATTCCAGTTGTTGTGATGTTGACTAGTTTGACCTGCTTTCAAACACACATGGGCTCAGAGCAAGAGATGTGGGCAAGACCTTCAGAGATCAGCTTGGTCTTTGGGACGGCAATTAGAGTTAAAAACAGGTTAGAACCAGTTCCTGGGCAAACAATACTTAAGCTGTTGTCCTGTAAGTATTTAGAAAATGAAAGTGAAACTCTCTCAGTCGTGTCCGACACTGCCATGGACTCTACAGTCCATGGAAATCTCCAGGCCAGAATACTGGAGTGGGTGGCTGATCCCTTCTCCAGGGGATCTTCCCAACCCAGGAATCAAACCGAGGTCTCCTGTAATGCAGGCAGATTCTTTACTAGCTGAGCTACGAGGAAAGCCCTTTAAATATTTAGCACTTGCTTATTGGAAGTAAGAGAGAAGCTGCTTGTCTATAAGTCAAATTTTTATCAATTTTTATGAAAATAAGGAATTTATTAAAGTTTTGTTGTTGTTGTTCAGTCACTAAGTTGTGCCCAACTCCTTGCAACCCCATGGACTGCAGCCCACCAGGCTCCTCTGTCTATGGGATTCTCCAGACAAGAATACTGGAATGGGTTGTCCTGCCCTCCTCCAGGGGGTCTTCCCAACCCAGGGATTGAACCCAGGTTTCCCACATTGTAGGCAGATTCTTTACCATCTGAGCCACCAGAGAAGCCCTAATTAAAGTTTACCTGGTCTTTAATTTTGTTATTCCACACTGTCTTTACCATAAATGGACATCATAAACCAATCACGCTAAGGATATAACTAGTGCATTCATGCTTTGGGACTTNTTGATTGGGTCGTTTATTGAGCCACCAGAGAAGCCCTAATTAAAGTTTACCTGGTCTTTAATTTTGTTATTCCACACTGTCTTTACCATAAATGGACATCATAAACCAATCACGCTAAGGATATAACTAGTGCATTCATGCTTTGGGACTTTTGCATGGTTAACCCCTTCATCTGGAATGCTCTTCCACCAGGTAACTCCATCTAAACCTTCTACTGCCTTCAGTGAAGTGAAAATGAAAGTTGCTCAGTCGTGTCCGACTCTTTGTGACCCCATGGAGCCTGCCAGTTTCCTCTGTCCATGGAATTCTCCAGGCCAAAATAGTGGAGTGGGTAGCCATTCCCTTCTCCAGGGATCAAACCCAGGTTTCCCACATTGTAGGCAGATTCTTTACCATCTGAGCCATCAGGGAAGCCCTACTACCTTCAAGTCTACGTCAAATGTCACCTCCTCATGGTTTAATTTAAAGTGTCTTGTTCAACATTTATGTTCTATTTTTCTTTCTTTCTTATTGAGAAAAATCACTTTTTGGGGGAGAGGCTCTCACTTTCTGTTAGTTTTTTTCTTGTGATTTTTTTTTTCTTTCCCACTCAACCAGCTGTCTTCTTGAGAGGCATAGTAAAAGTTTTAAAATTTAGATAATAGAGTAGATAATTTGCCCCTAATGAACAACTATATCAATATTATTAGGTTTGCAGAATTTCAGCTAATTCTGCCTACCAATGCCATATGACTCTCCTGAACAAGTACAACTTATACCAGTTCATCTCAAAAATACTGGGAAAGAAAAGATACACTGGCTCTGGCTGTGGTAAGCAGCATTTCCAGTTATATCACTTATCTATTGCTGTGTAATGTCAGTTCAGTTCAGTTGCTCAGTCCCATCTAACTGTAAGAAACCCTACGGACTGCAACACACCAGGCTTCCCTGTCCATCACCAACTCCTTGAACTTGCTCAAATTCATGTCCATCGAGTCAGTGATGCCATCCAATGATCGCATCCTCTGTCGTCCTCTTCTCCTCCTGCCTTCAATCTTTCCTAACATGAGCGTCTTTTCCAATGAGGGAGTCAGCTGTGTAGTGTAGGGGTAAATAAACTTCTTCCCCAATCCTCTCAGGTTCAGTACTTGGCACCTGTGAATTAAACTAACAAAAGATAGAGTAGCAAGAGAAAATGAAGTATATTTACATATGCCACATTGCTTACACACAGTAGTACTCAGTAATATGTAACTCAAAGAATAGTTAGAATTGGAGTTTATGAACCATCTTAGTAGGTGAAAAGGGAGGGGAAGAAAATGCACTTAGGGGAAAATGAATGACTTTTCTGAAAGACAAATGGGCCCTTAGGAGAATATGATAGTCTTGTAACAATGTCTGTTTGGATGTGGTGGTGACTTCTTGTCTCCTTCTTCTGGGCAGGGAATTGAGAACAACTGAGCACTTTGAGAAGGCTTTTGCTTTTAGGTTAGTAAGGAAAGCCCTGAGAAAGCTTCTTTTTTACATCTGTTGATTCTCAATTACCTGTAAGTCAAAATAATCCTTATGTCAAAGTAGCATATTTTGGAGTGGCATCATCCCCTTCAATAACAAACCATCCCCAAATTTAGTGATTTTAGATAACAAATAACTCACAATTCTGTGGGTTTGCAGGGCAATTCTCCTGTTGGTTTCACTTAAGCTCGCTCATGCAACTGCTGTTACCTGGACCACTGGCTGGGATGCAAACATCTCCTCTGATACATCCAGCAGCTAGTTCTGGTTATCAGTTGGGGCACCTTGATTCTCATCCTCAAATATTAATAGAATAGATCAGCTTCCCTATGTGATAGTCTCTTTGAAACATTCTGAGAGAATAATCGTGGAACCTACAAGATCTTTAAGCCTAAGCCTACTACTGGCACAGAGTCACTTCCATTGCATCTGTTAGTTAAAGCAAATCAAGAGGTCAGTCCAGACTTAAGGAGGTGAGGAGAATACTTCATCCCTTGTTGGGAGGAGTGGAGATTTTACATTGCAGAAGATCATAAAAGGATGCACTGAGACTATCTTCTTCGCTCTCATACCACTCCAAGACACTGTCCACTTTGGAGGAAATTGGACCATTCTTCATTTTGAGTTTAATGAATTAGAGTTTTTGAGAAAACATGAGTTAAATTATATTTTCTTTCTGATTTATTTTAGATGTGCATTTGTACCCCTTCATATGTAGTATAAGCTATACCAACAAAGTTCAGTTAAATTAAGGGATTTATGAAACAGGATATTGTAGAGCTTGCCTCCACATGGACTCAGAAGCCCCATAATCAAAGATCATGTCCCAAATCATGCTCTACGTGGCACCATACTGGCCAAGCTGCTGGAAGCTGACACTAGGAGAGAGGAAACAGGGGCCACTGCTACTGCCAGTACTCACTGGGAAAGAGTGAGCCCACCAGGCTCCTCTGTCCATGAGATTCCCCAGGAATGAATACTTTAGTGGGTTTCCATGCCCTTCTCCAGGGAATCTTTCTGACCCAGGGATCGAATCCACGTCTCTTAAGTCTCCTACATTGGCAGGTGGACTCATTGCCACTAGCACCACCTTGGAAGTCCCTGGCGCCCAGGTTATAGGTGGTTCAAAAACTCTCCAGCTTCTAGGAAGCTTACATTCTAGTGGAAGGAAATAGATAATAAACTATACACATTAAAAATGAGTAAATTATATACTATGTTAAGAAATGATGAATAGTATGGAAATAGGAAATGAATTGAGAAAGATGTAAGTCAAGGCAAGAGAGATCAGAAGTGGTGGGGATGGACAGATGTTCACTTGAAGGGGATAAAGAGGTTTTCTATGCAGATACATATGTGAAGAGCATTCCAGGAGTAGAAAAAAGATATGTGTATGCACCTGACATTTTTGCAGATCATAGAGAAGGCCAGTGCGACTGGAGCAGAATGAGTGAGGGAGAAAAGGAGGAGATGTGCTCAGACCAGTAAGAGGGAAGCAGCAGTCGTAAAGAACATTTTAAACTCTTAACTGGGCTTTGGCTTTCACTCTAAAATGGGGAGCCACCACCAGGTTTCTTTTGTTTTTTCTTTCTTTCTTGTTTTTGTTTGTTTTTGACTTCATTTCAGGGCTCGTAGGATCTTAGTTCCCTGACCAGGGATTGAACCTGGGCCTCTGCAGTGAAAGCTCTGGGTCCTAAACACTGGGCAATCAGGGAATTCCCCATCACCAGATTTTGAAGAGAGAAATGACATGCTCTGACTTTCTTTTTGACAGAATATGCTTTCTTCAGAGTATTAGTTTATGATCAATATGTGAATAGCAATGAGGTAAGAGTAAAAGTAAAATTATCAAGTTAATTAAACACAAGAGAATATCTTTGCCACCTGTCGGTGGGCGGATAGAATAACCAAAATCTCAAAATCAAATATGAAACAAAAAACCTGATGAAGATGACTTAAAATGACAGGATGAGGGGTGGAGTGGGTATGAGGGAGGCTCAACATAGAAGATATATATGTATAATAAATTTTATACAAATGTATATTATTTATACTATAAATGAATAATTTTATAATACAAAATATATTTATTTAATACATATATTAAATATATAATTATGACTGACTCATGATGTTGTATGGCAGAAACCAATACAACATTGTAAGCAGTTATCCTTTAATTTAAAATTAAAAAATAATGATAAAAACCCTGATGAATTGGGGGACCTCAAATTTAAATACTTCTGTTCAGTGAGGTGCTAAAATGGCCAGATAGGTTACACATAGGAGAAGACAGTGATGCCCCAAATTGAAGAGTGCTTCTGATTGTACAAGGAACTTCTGTAGAACAACCAGAATAGTAAAAATAAATCTCACTTTTAAAATGGGCCAATGATATGAACAGACAGTATACAGAATAGGAAAGCTTAAAGTCTTATAGGTAAATGAAGAGAAGTTTGAGAGGACTTCCCTGGTGGTCCAGTGATTGAGAATCCACCTGCCAATTCAGGGCACACAGGTTCAATCCCTGGTCTGGGAGGATTCCACATGCTTTGAGGCAGGTGATTCCGCACACCGCAACTGCTGAGTCTCTGTGCATAGAGCCTGTGCTCTACAGTGAGAAGCCACTGCAGTGAGAAGCCCACACAAGGAAGACCCAGAGCAACCTAAATAAATATTTTTGTTTTTATAAAAGAAGTCATAGGTAACCAGAGAAATGAAAATTGAAACCACCATGAGACTGGCATCATTTAGAAAGTTGTGTGTGTGTGCTCAGTTGTGTCCAGCTCTTTGGGACACTATGGACTGTAGCCCGCCAGGCTCCTCTGTCCAAGGGATTCTTCAAGCAAGAATACTGGAGTGGGTTGCCATTTCCTCCTCTAGAGGATCTTCCCCACCCAGGGATCAAACTCACTTCTCCTGCAGCTCCTTCATTGGCAGGCAAATTCTTTACCACTGAGTACCTGGGAAGCCCCTGTTTATTGCTGTGAGAGTCTTTCAAAATAAAATGGACCTTGCTAGACTGTGTGAAAAGCCAGATATGGGAAGCAACAGTGTATTCCTTCACTGGAGTGAAGTTACTTGACATTACTGCTTATCAGTGGCTAATGTCCTGGACAGATCATTCTGCCCCTGAGAACCAGATGTTCTCGGTGCTAGCTCTCTCTCACCCTTTCTTGTTCTCTTGCCTTCCATCATTGTACCCCTCCTTCCTTTGCCTTTTGTCTCATAGTGACTGTCAAAATGGGTTATCTCAGCTTTTTAACAAGAAAATATATTGAGTCACTCAGTTATCAGTTATCCACTGCAAAGCATGGGGATTTTGTCTCCAGCTGCTGTTTACCTGGGCCTAGGCAGGAGAGGCACTGGTGAGAGAACTTTTACTCCAGTTTACAATGCTGAATTACAAAAATGGTCAAGAGACAGTGGGAAACTCTCGTGATTTCTAGTTTTCTTTTGTTTGACTTGCTTTGATATGAGTGGAAATGTCTCTCCTGTTCTCCAGGTAAGTAGGATAAGATAATGGTATCAGAACTAAAATATTTACTCCTTAGTTAAGAAGAATATCCTTCACTTCTTATTTCATTGAGAGCTTTTGTTTGAATTTTGTTTGGATTTTTCAGCATCTGTGGAGATCATTATATATGTTTTTGGTCAACATATTAATCTGGTATAATATTAATGGATATCTTAATATCAACCCATTTTTCTGAAATAAATCCCACTCAGTCATGGTGTGTTATTTTTCTCACTGTAATGCAGGAATTTTTTGACTAGTATTTTATCTGTTTTTTTTTTCCTTCTATGTTTGCATTCTTAAGTGAGATTGGCCCATACTTTTCATTCTTATACTGTCTTTATTGGGTTTTACATCATGAATGGAAGTAGGATGCTTTCCCTTATTCTCAGTGTTCTGGAATAATATAAAAAGCATTGGAATTATCTTTAAGGGTTTGATAGGCTCTCTCTGGGAAACCACCTTGACTGCTCTTTTTGTGGTGTAATTCCTTAATTATTTTCTCTATTTCTTTTATGGAAATTGATCTTTTGAAGTCTAATAGAGCAAATTTTGCTAATGTGTATTTCTCTCGGAAATTATACATTTGATCTAGATTTTAAAATTCATTTCTACAGAAGTCTCCAAAGTAGTCCCTTAAGATTTTTTAAAAATAATTTCATCTGTTTCAGTGGTCATTTGCTTCTTGTCATTTTTTAGTTTATATATTTGTGCCTTCTTTCTTTGTTTTTTTTTTAATT
>SJYV01002359.1:0-40529 GCA_006410875.1 Neotragus pygmaeus | reverse complement strand
ATCAGAAAAACAAAATTCTCCTCATATGTGTGAAATTTCCTCATATGTGTGAAATTTTGTTTTTCTGATTTTTTAGAATAACTCTAGGTGGATTTGCCGATTTTTTGTTCATTTCTCTGTGGCTTTGGAATATTTTGTAAGATTCCTAGTTGACAGATATCCTTTCTCTCAAGATATGGAAGTCTAGGCACTGTAAGCAGATGTGTTTGTTTGTTTGGGTGGGGCTTGTAAAGGCTGTGTGTCCTCTAGTTTTATGATCTTTTTCTGTCCTATAGGACCCTACATTCCCTGCTTCCCCTTAGTTTCTTTTCCCCCCATATAATTGCCAAAAGAGGTTTCTTTCTTCTTTATTGAGTTATTCTTTTCCAGAAGCTAGGAGTTTTAAATATTACTCCCTTAAAACATAAGTACTTTTATATCCCCATCTTCGTAATCCACTTTCTGATTTCTCAGATGCTTTTTTAGAATATTCAGACTTAACATGGACTTAATCTTTCTGAGGCTGATTTGGGATCACTTTGACGCCCCTTCCCTAGCTTCACTCTTCTGTCTTCCCCAGTTTTTCTCCTTTTGCCTAATGGTTGGTGGGTGGGGAGTGAAGCTGACAGCATGGAGTAATTCCAATCCAGTTGCAGTGGAATGTGATGACTTGTTATTTTTTACACACAGTTACTATGAGTGAGGTTTGAGAATATTATATCTTCAGGTTATGCTGGTGGCTTGGCTTTTGTGTAAGTGGACATTTCTCATTTTGTTATTTGGAATTGTTTTGGGAAGATATAGTGGAAGACTGGTTGCTTGGTGGCTGCCATTGCGTTCAGCGACCTAGAAGTTCTATTAATTTTTTAAGGCTTCTGATTACTTTTTCAACATTTTTATTCTTTGTTAAATTGGAGACTTCAAGAGGGCTGGGACCATGTCTATCTTGTTCTGTCCTATCCCCTCTGCCTAGTACGTGTACAATTACTGTAGAGTCAAAAGAGCACTGATGCTTAAAATAATGTAATGAAACCTAGATTCAGAAGGTTTGGGTTTAGATACTTAGACTATTTAGGCCTTAGATTCTTTATCTATAACCAGGGATCTCATCAGGTTGTGGAAAAAAATCAAGTATGAAAGTGCCTAAAATAGTTATTGCCCTGCCTGTGCTTAGCTAATATTTAACTCACACACACACACACACACACACACACACACACACACACACACACCCTTCTGCATTGATAACCTATTTCCTGCAGTCCTAAGTATTTGGTAATTACACTAAATCTTTTTAGATATGACTTTTTTCTAACTAATCTGTCATTCTTTTCTTATAAATAAAAGTTTCAAATACCCTATTCCTTAAGACCTAGTTTTAGAAAACTCCTCTTGAATCTTCTTACCTTTATAAAAAATATAGAACACAAATTAAAATGTTAGTGAATATTTTATTTTTTATCTAGGTAGGCAAACTATGTTCCTAGTTTATGTTAACAGCAAAAAACTTAGCATACTGAAATCCAACTTTTATCTTAAAACTTAGAAATTATAATACTCCTATTAGTAATAATAATAACACATACTTGAGAGCTTACTATATGTTTGCCACCATTTTAAATATTTAAAAATTATCAAATCATTTAATCTTGCTATGTTCATGACATAAAGAAGCAAAGTTAAGTTAAGTAACTTGCTGGAGGTGGTGTAAAGTCACTTCAGTTGTGTCTTTGTGACCCCATGGACTGTAGCCCACCAGGCTCCTCTGTCCATGGGATTCTCTAGGCAAGATTAACGGAGTGAGTTTCCATGCCCTCTTCCAGGGGATCTTTCTGACCCAGGAATTGAACTCATGTCTCTTGTGTCTCCTGCATTGGCAGTCAGGTTCTTTACCACTAGCACCACCTGAGAAGCCCCTGGGAAGCTTCTGGAAGTCACCAGCTAGTAAATGATATAACCAGAACTTGAACCCAATGAAAAAGATATGAGTTAATTATGCAAATGGTAAAATACCACTGATGTGAAGGGCTGATTCATTGGAAAAGACCCTGATGCTGGGAAAGATAAAAAGCAGGACGAGAAAAGGATGACAGAAGATGAGATGGTTGGATGGCATCACTGACTCAATGGACATGAGTTTGAGCAAGCTCCAGGAGATGGTGAAGGACAGGAAAGCCTGGCGTGCTGCAGCCCATGGGGTCACAAAGAGTCAGACACAGCTGAGTAACTGAACAACAAAATACTACTTATTCAGGTGGACTGTTTTAACTCCTACTCAAGCTAAAAATTTCTAAGAAAAAGTAAATTTCCAGCATACAAGATCACTTTCTGATACTCTCAAGAGAGGTTTGCAATCTTCAATTCCCAGGGCAAAGTAGGGTTCTAAACTGCAAAGGAAGAGTTGATGCTCAAAGAGAAGACTGGAAGAGAGTGAAGCGTAGACCTGGGTACAGGCCGAGGGAACTCCAACCATAGACAATATTTTTATATCCGTCCATCCTCCAGGAAGAACTCAGCCTATGTCCATGATGTCTGAAATGCATAGCTTCAAGGCAGTCAGTTAAGATGCTCTTATTTTTCACAGCAGTTCTCTTTGGAGTTCTTTGACTTGGAAAACAAATGAAGCAAAATGAAGTTAATGACTCTTTCAAGTCCTTCCATCAAAGGCTCCCAAATTATAGCCATTGCATCAGTGAAAAATGCCCTGGTAGGAAAATCAGTCTCCAGCACTCTTGCCTGGAAAATCCCATGGACAGAGGAGCCTGGTAGGCTGCTAGGAGTCGGACATGACTGAACGACTTCACTTTCAATTTTAACTTTCATACGCTGGAGAAGGAAATAGCAACCCACTCCAGTGTTCTTGCCTGGAGAATCCCAGGGACAGGGGAGCCTGGTGGGGTGCTGTCTATGGGGTCACACAGAGTCAGACATGACTGAAGCAACTTAGCAGCAGCAGCAGCAGCAGGAAAATCAGTTGCTGTGGGACATAGTGATGGGGGGCAGGGAGGAAGCAGCAGGATATGCTCAGGCTGAAGTGAAGTGAAAATGTTAGTTGTTCAGTCGTGTCAGACTCTGCAACCCTGTGGGCTATAGCCCACCAGGCTCCTCTGTTGATGGATTTCTACAGACAAGAATACTGGAGTGCCTAGTCATTTCCTTCTCCAGGGGATCTTCCTGACCCAGGGATCAAACCCAGGTCTCCTGCATCGCAGGCAGGTTCTTTACCATATGAGCCATCAGGGAAGCCCCTGAGGGAGATCCCAAAGATGGCACAGAGTTGCTGGCCCCAGCCATAGAAAATGAAAGGATGGGCATCAGGAGTGGACAGAAAAATTTAAATTCTATCCTCCATCCCACACTTCCCTCCTTAGAGGCCATATGTGACCAAAGCATGCACAGGAACAACCACAATATCCATATTAAGAAATCAGCACTCCTTCTTCATTACTAGATCTGGACATCCATCAGGACCACAAGCATACCTGCCTGTTGCATTTCTGGGTACAATTAACAATTAAATTCTTAGCTTTTCTCTGTTCTTACCCCCAAAGTTCACCATATGATTTTCTCAAAAATCATCATTTAGGTCCAAAATTCCCAAACTGAGCTAGGAACACAGTTATTAAGAAAAAAAAAATCAGGAAGATTAGATTACTTAAAAATACACACAAGAAGCATGAAATCTTCTATTCCCTGAAAAAAAGAGTAGGATCTATACCGCCTTTGTCAGGTAAATATTAATCAAGAAGTGTAAAATTTATCCTTTGTCCTCAGCTAAAGATGCTGTCCTTACTGTGAAATTTGTTGGCTATACTAGCATTATCTCAGCCCTTGAAAAATTATAAAGACATGTTGGGAAGTTAATCTGGATAGCATCATAATCTTAAAAATGAACAGACTATTTCAAACAGGGATTTTTATGCATTGGAACAAAAACTTGAAAAATAAATGTCTTTTCCTAGGTATGGCAAACATATTTCAGAGGTAACTGGGAAGCACAGGGAGGGAAGGAGTTTGTAGAAATTATTTCAGCAGAGGCAAAGGGATAGGTAGACATGCCCATCTTTTTATATGTCTTAGAGTGGTGACAGGAAATATGTTGTTTGTTTTTCCTTTTCTTATTCCCAACCCCATAGTATTAATTGAATTCTGAGTTTTTAGAATCAACATGCTTCATTTGCTACAGACCAGTCACATTTCCTCACTTTCTAAGCATACTTGTAACTGCCTGTGAAATCCAGACCTACATGATGGCGACCACAAGCCAGTTAAAGCCCCACTCCTCCTCCTACTGTGTCATTAAGACATGATAATTTGGTAAAGCTTCAGTGGTTCCCAGTGGTCATCATATTTATGAAGGTCCTGCTAGCTCAGCTTGCCCTCCAGGCGCCCTGAATCTGGGGAAGATAAGAAGGGAGAAAAAGTTTAAGAGTTCATAAGAGACATCTTTAATCTGGTAAACAAGATTAATTGGATTTGGGAGGTTGAAATACTCAGAAAATGAACAAAAATGATATTGGAAAATAGCAGTCATTTCACAGTTTCCATATAGTGGTCACATTTGGGATGCGTCTTTTTCGGGAGTCCTGGGGCAGCTAGATATTTGACTTATTTACTTCTGTCTTTTGTCCTGATTTTTAGCCTGCAGTAGAGACATAAGATCCCTTTCTAGCCAATATCTCTGAGTGGAAAACTTCAATTCCCCTGGTGGAAAAGAAGCATTCACTGAGGGAAAGATGTTGTAGAAAAGAAGTGATGAGAAACTCAGTCCACACCAAGTTCAACAAAGGTCACTTCAGGATGATGATGCGAGGGGAATGAAGCCGGGTACTTGGGAACTAAATTAATAAATGAATCCACAAAGCATACAGGCTGATCATGGCATAAATGCATATCCTTCCTCTAACCAAATTATAGTTTATCACCTCTCTCAGAAGGAATGCTTCTCTGAGTGCTGACTCCAACGAAGTCTGCTTCCTGGTGGGTTGTCCCTGGCAGATATAAATGTTACCCTTTTCCATCTATTGTCCATTGATGACAAAAGGAAACTAAATAAGCATAATTTCCAGGCTTTTGGAGTTAAGGTCCCCTCAGTGGCCTGAGAATGACTTGCTGGTTTGGAAGGATGCCAACTATGTGTTGGATCTGGGCAACGATCCTGCACTTGTATAAATTCTGGAGTTAATGGTGAAATAATAGGGTCACAATTTGTGCAAAGCATATTTTTCTGTCCTAAAGAATGAAGTCCCTACAGATATGAGGTGAATGCATCAGTGTTTGCCACTATTGTAAATTCTTCTAAAGCATCCTCCTAAATCCACAAAATTTCCTGAAGCATTTCAACTTTGTGGAATTTTCTATTATCCTTAAATGTGGTGTTTTCATGGCTTATTTACTTAAAGCCTCATTGTACATTTGTGAAGAAATTTCCTGGCATGGTGTTTCAGTGACAGCATTAGTTTCTCTGTATGAACAAATGCTCCCAAGATGGCTTCATGGCAGCCACATACTAATATCCCCACTGTCCATTGATCTTAATGGCAAAACTGATTTTTTTTTTTTACAGAATTTCTATTCTAACCATTCCACAGAAGTCTGCCAGGTAAACAGTTAACTGGTATTGGACAATAACTGATTTGGTCTCATTTGCTCACTGTATTTGCTTGTGGCATTGTTGGGTTTTGTGGCCTGCAGTGGTCTGATCTTTAGTCTCGATTCCATTATGTCCCAAGAAGAGTACCTGGTACAGGGTAGATGCCCAATTAAAATTTTCCTGATGAAATTAATGAATGTATTAATTGTATATATAAGTACATATATTGGAGAAGGAAATGACAACCCACTCCAGTATTCTTGCCTGGAGAACCCCATAAACAGTGTGGAAAGACAAAAAGATATGACACTAGAAGAAGAGCCCCTCAGGTCAGAAGGTGTCCAATACACTACTGGGGAAAAGCAGAGGGCAATGACTAATACCTGCAGAAAGAATAAAGTGGCTGAGCTAAAGTGGAAATGATGCTCAGTTGTGAATGTGTCTGGTGGTGAAAGTAAATTTTGATGCTGTAAAGAATTGTGTTACATAGGAACCTAAATGTTAAGTTCATGCATCAAGGTAAATTGGACATGGTCATGTAAAAGATGGCAAGAGTGAACATCAATATCTTAGGAATCAAAGAAATAAAATGAACAAGAATGGGTGAATTTAATTCAGATGACCATTATATTTACTACTGTGGGCAATAATACCTTAGAGGAAATGGAGTAGCCCTCATATTCAACAAAAGTGTCAGAAATGCAGTACCTGCATGCAGTCTCAAAAATGACAGAATGATCTTGGTTCATTTCAAAGGCACACCATTCAACATCACAGTAATCCAACTCTGTGCCCCAATTACTGATGCCAAAGAAGCTGAAGTTGATTGATTCTAGGAAGAACTACAACACCTTCTAAAACTAACACCAAAAAAAGGTGTACTTTTCATCATAGGGTATTGGAAGGCAAAAGTTGTAAATCAAGAGATATCTGGAATAATAGGCAAATTTGACCTTGGAGTACAAAATGAAGCAGGGCAAAAGTTAACAGAGTTTTTTCAAGAAAATACACAGGTCATAGCAAACACCCTTTTCCAACAATCCAAGTGACAATTCTACACATAGACATCATGAGATGGTCAATATCAAAATTAGATTGNTATTGCCTAAATCAAATCCCTTATGATTATACAGTGGAGGTGACCAATAGATTCAAGGGTTTGGATCTGATAGACAGAGTGCCTGAAGAACTTTGGATGGAAGTCTGTAACATTGTACAAGAGGGGGTGACCAAAACCATTCCAAAGAAAAGGAAATGCAAGAAAGAAAAGTAGTTGTCTGAGGAGGCTTTATAAATAGCTGAGAAAAGAAGAGATGTGAAAGGCAAGGGAGAATAGGAAAGATATACCCAACTGAACACAGAGTTCCAGGACAGGACTAGAGATCTCTTCAAGAAAATTGGAGATATCAAGGGAACATTTCATGAAAGGATGGCCATAATAAGGACAGAAATGGTAAGGACTTAACAGAAGCAGAAGAGATTAAGAAGAGGTGGCAAGAATACACAGAACTGTACAAAAAAGGTCTTAATGACCCAGGTAACTATGATGGTGTGATTACTCACCTAGACAGACATCCTGGAATATGAAGTTAAGTGGGCCTTAGAAAGCATTGCTACAAACAAAGCTAGTAGAGGTGATGGAATTCCAACTGAGTTATTTAAAATCCTATAAGATGATGTTGTTAAAGTGCTGCACTCAATATGTCTGCAAATTTGGAGAACTCAGCAATGGGCACAGGACTAGAAAATGTCAGTTTTCATTCCAATCCCAAAGAAGGACAATGACAAGTAATGTTCAGACTACCATACAGTGGCACTTGTTTCACATACTAGCAGGGCTTCCCTGGTGGCTCAGTGGTAAAAAATCCACCTGCTAATGCAGGAGATGCATGTTTGATCCCTGGGTTGCAAAGATTCCTTGGAGAAGAAAATGGCAATCCACTCCAGTATTCTTGCTTGGGAAATTCTATAAACAAAGGAACCTGATGGACTACAGTCCATAAGGTCACAGAGTCAGACATGACTAAATGACTAAACAGCAGCAACAACAACACATTAGCAAGGTTATGCTCAAAATTGTTCAAGCTAGGCTTCAGCAGTACATAAACTGAGAAGTTCCAGATGTATAAGGTGGGTTTAGAAAAGGCAAAGGAAGCAGAGATCAAATTGGCAACATCTGTTGGATCATCAAAAAAGCAAGAGAACTTAAAAAAAAAAAAAACTACTTCTACTTCATGTACTATGCTAAAGTCTTCGACTATGTGGATCACAGCAAACTGTTGAAAATTCTTAAAGAGAAGGGAATTACAGACCATCTTACCTGTCTGCTGAGAAACCTGTACGTGGGTCAAGAAATAACAGTTACAACCAGACACAGAACAATGTACTGGTTCAAAATTGGGAAAGGAGTATGTATATTGTCACCCTGCTTATTTAACTTATATGCAGAGTACATAGTGTGAAATGCTGGGCTGGATGAATCGCAAGCTGAAATCAAGATTTCCGGGAGAAATATTAACAGCTTCAAATATGCAGATGATACCACCCTATTGGCAGAAAGTGAAGAGGAACTAAGGAGACTCTTGATAAGGGTGAAAGAGGAGAGAGAGAGAGGGAAAAAAAAACTGTCTCAAAGTGCAACATTCAAAAAACTAAGATCATGGCATCTGATCCCATCACTTCATGCAAACAGAAGGGGAAAAAATGGAAACAGTGATAGATTTCCTTTTCTTGGGCTCCAAAATCACTGCACACCATGACTACAGGCATGAAATTAAAAGTCGTTTGCTCCTTGGAAGGAAAGTATGGCAAACCTAGGCAGTGTATTAAAAAGCAGAGACATCACTTTGCTGAGAAAGATCCATATAGTCAATGTTATGGTTTTTCCAGTAGTCATGTGTGGATGTGAGAACTGGGCTATAAAGAAGTCTGAGTGCTGAAGAATTGATGCTGTCAAACTGTGGTGCTGGAAGAGACTCTTGAGAGCCTCTTGGACTGAAAGGAGATGAAACCAATCAATCCTAAAGGAATATTCACTGGAAGGACGGATGCTGATGTAAGGTCTAATACTTTGGCCACCTGATGCAAAGAGACAATTCTTTGGAAAAGACTCTGATGCTGGGAAATATTGAGGGCAAGGGGAGAAGGGGGTGACATAGGAAGAGATTGTTGGATGGCATCACCAACTCAGTGGACATGAGTTTGAACAAACTCAGGGAGATAGTGAAGGACAGGGAAGCCTGGCATGCTGTAGTCCATGGGGTTACAAAGAGTTGGACATGACTGAGTGACTGAACAGGTATTGAGAAAAGAGATACACAGCCTGGGGGAAGATTTGAATTAGTGTCAAGACTATAAAAAGCAAGGAGATGGAAAAACAAATTATATACATATATGTGTGTGTATATATATATATAGGTGGCGCTAGTGGTAAAGAACCCACCTGCCAATGCAGGCGACTAAGAGACGTGAGTTCAATCCCTGGGTCAGGAGGATCCCCTGGAGGAGGGCATGGCAACCCACTCCAGTATTCTTGCCTGGAGAATCCCATGGACAGAGGAGCCTGGCAGGCCACAGTCTAAAGGGTCTCAGAGAGTCGGACATGATTGAGCGACTTAGCACTCAAGTATATATATGTATATACACACACACAACTTTCCTTATTGCTTGGATTTTAAGCTTGTGTTGATTACACACAGGGGGAGGACAAGGTCAACAGTTGTTCTAGTGGGTACCTCTGGGAAACTCATTAGCAAGGAAGACCTAGTAGTAAGTCTTGTTCCAGCTTTAGCAGGACATAGATGACTGTGGCTGATTTAGCTGCCTGGCATGCAGATGAAGCTTTGGAAACTAAACCTGACACTAACTGTGTGAGTTTAGAGCTGAGATTTGACCCCTGACATCCCCTCAGGGGCACTGACTCTTGCATTATTCCTATAGGTAAGTGGACCATTAAAGAGTCATATTTGTAGGACACTTGGTTGTAATTGTGCTCCTTTACAGACAGGTTGTTTCTCTAGAAGTATTACATGTGCGTAATCCTCTTTATGAATTACAATTACTGGCTTTCATGCTCTAACAGTTTAATCTGCTTTGGTCCAATTAAATTTGGCAGGATAAATATTTGAGAGGGAGAGGTGTACCATTTTATAGGTAAATCTGTGAGCATTACTTCTTACTGAGGTTCATTGTATACAAACTGATTTTCATGTTAACAGCACTCTAAGCGTTTCCCTGAAACTTCATCAAATGGGTTAAACGGCACTCCTTGTATTAAGCCTTCCAGCATGTATTTTAGAAGTTTACTGCCTCATTGTTTCTAAATAATGCATTTAACAGAAGGATGTAACCATGTTGACTTCCTCTAAGAGTATCACATATTTAGATACAGTCAACCAAAAAGCTCCATATTCAGAAGCCTATACTTAGATCCCAGCTGTTTGTTTTGATTTCTAATTCATGGTTATTCACTGAATGGATTTTTGCAACAGGGGATGAAAGAGGATTTTGTTTGCTTATATATTATCTGTATGTAAGGGTTTCCCTTACTTTTCATTGAGGAAGTTAAATTCCTTTTATGATGATGAGATTTTATTTTACTAAACTCAGCCGATTTTGCCCTTTCTTCTGCACATAAAATGAGCATTATTTCTTACATATTATAAAGGCCAGATATTATATTTTAATACCACCATGAAATGGGAGCATAGTTTTGAAACCATACCATGTGTCTGCACATTCTTCAACTAGTCTCTTGTCTACTGGAGCAGCAGAGTTCCAGTGTTTCAAGGGAAGAGTAGATATACCCACCATGAGAACTCTGCCATATCTCAGCATCAAGAGTCAAGTTAAATTTTTATTTGCATTCCTAGGAGCACAGTATGCTTGAAAATCATGCTTTGGGGAGAGGGGAAAAATTGAATAAATTCTTTTAACATATCAAAGATCAAGCATGGAAAGTTCTTGGTAGATATTTCTAGTCTTCACCAATACTCTACTGAATTCCTTGAAGTTGGTGAGGCCATGCATCTGCTATTGGCTAATGGACCATGCACAGAAGTAATGAGTGTCACTTCTGGACTAACAGCAAAATACCGGTTCAGCTTTTCCTTTCAATGGTGAGCTTTGAGTGGTGAATGAAAATGGCCGAGCTGCAACATTGAAGCAGCATGAATTGCTGTGTAATCTCATGGAAGATAGTTGCAGTGGAGGGTCACTTGACTCACAATTGGCTCTGTGTGTTCAAGAAATAAACTTCATGTGTTTATCCACTGAAACTCAGAGGCTGCTTATTACTGTATCATAACTCCATTCTATTTTGCCTAGAACAGACTGAAATCCTTGTATTTTCTTCCATGAGGTAGAGAAAGTATCTCTTCTGTTGTGTGAAGGCCAAGATATGGGTTTGATTTTTCCAACAGGAAAAAGGAAAGGCACTGAGCCCACCTTTTCTGAATGGAAGGATTATAAAACAAAGAAGGGAAACATGTATATGTAATGCATGGCTGAGTTGCTCTGCTGTGCACCGGCAACTGTCACGACATTGTTAATTGATTATACTCAAATATAAAATAAGAAAGAAGGGATACAAAAGGAGAAGAAGAAAGGCAAGCATGGATGAGGGCTTTTACTTTCTCATTTCTCAGTGTTGGTGTATTAGAGTAGGAGTGTAAATATTTGGATTCTTCCAAAGCCTTCTTTGTCAATTTCATTCCCCATTCCTTATCAGGTATGTTTAATTTTATCATTCAATAACTTAAATTTTTGCCTTCCTGCCCCTGGAGTTTTTATTGTTGCCCTTAAGCAATCCCACTTAATTGTCTTTTTAGTCTTGAAGATAACCAACACTCACTAGTATTCATTTAAGGCTCGTGATCCAGTGAAATAGAAGCATTAGCTTCCAAAACTGGCTTCAAAGAACAATTTACTTGGATAAAGTATAGTCAGTATATGTCCAAACTCCCTGATTACTGAAATCAGTTAGTCTAGTTTCTCTGCACACTTTAGTCTCTCTGACCAAGATAATAATTTCCATTTTTATTTCTCTGAATACATTTATAAAATTTTCTACTAACCACCACATTCCATTGCATTCTTAATATTCTCAATGTTTCTTGGATCAGATTTACTCCTTTATTATTATAATGGTCTCCCAGAATGTCATACAAGTGCTATTTTTCTAAATAACATTTCATTTGGCCTTCACTATTTTGTTAATATGCTAAAAAGTACATACTTGCAGGTTGCTCACTGTTGGTATCTAAACTAAGTTTTGATTAATCTTGTTAATATCATATGCATCTTACAAAAGCCAAAACTTTGCTTCTTCCAATTATATGTCCAGTTTTCTACCCAGTTGTCATGTGTCTTCTTTACTTTCCACCAACCTAGCTTGTAATCAGTTTGGTGGTAATTATCCTGAATTGCTACAACAAACCTTTTGATCTCTTTTAATAATATGTTTTATTTCAACTATAAATTGCACATGACTTTAATATAATTTTGGATAAATCAGGGCAGATAATATTGTTATCAGTATATAAAGTCAGGAGGCTTAAGAATTTGCTTCTTTCTGGTTTCATTCTCAGAAGGTAGTTTATTTCTAATATTTAATAAATGAGATCAAACACCTGTAGCTGTAAACTGAGATAAGGTGATGTGGATCTTGCTGAGACTTGGAAAATGTTGAGGTCCAAGTGATGAGAATATCTCTTCAGGGAGACAAGACTGGATGTTCTTTGTCACCTAGAAAGTTGAATTCTAACCAATTGCATTGTATTCAGTATGAATAGATGAGGGAAGATGGACCTGGAAAAGAGGAGTAAGAAACTATGTCCAAAGAGGGAGACACACTGGACCTGAGGACCACACTTCTACTACATCAACAAATAAGTGGTTTGGTGCATGATGCTTGCTTGTCCGACTCCAAGAGATTTATCCATGGCCAGAACTATCCATCTCCTTTGATTCTAAGTTCCTGCTGACCACACAACTTATAAATTATTATTTTGATTTCCCAGAGACCTTGATACAAGGTAGGAGATGCACTGGACTGTGGAGATGAGTGTTTGCGTTATAGGTAAAATGATCATATGTCCCGCTTTGTCTTAAATGATCAGTTTGTACCTCTTGTCCTGGCTTAATTGTTGACAGTTCCCTCCTCCCCCCCACCTTTTTTTAATCTTAAAAGTGTTGAAGTGTCACTTTCAATAAATAATGTGGTCATTCTAGTTCATGGGCATTTCTTTAGCAATGGATTTATTTGGATGTAATTTGTACACCAGTCTCTTCTAAGTTTGGTTATATGTAGTCTGTCTCTGAGATCCTGATCAGCACAGAGTAGATTGACAAATTAATTTGGTAGATCTGCAAATATGAGGAACAGACTCCAAATTTTGGGATTCCATNTTATTTGGATGTAATTTGTACACCAGTCTCTTCTAAGTTTGGTTATATGTAGTCTGTCTCTGAGATCCTGATCAGCACAGAGTAGATTGACAAATTAATTTGGTAGATCTGCAAATATGAGGAACAGACTCCAAATTTTGGGATTCCATCAAGATGGTGCCACTGCATGAAATCCTGAATGATTTCTTCTTCAGTCAATTAAATTCGGTAACTCAGTCATGTCCAACTCTTTGCAAACCCATGGACTGCAGCATGCCAGACTTCCCCGTCCATCGCCAACTCCCTGAGCTTACTCAAACTCATGTCCATTGAGTTGGTGATGCCATCCATTTCATCCTCTGTCATCCCCTTCTCCTCCAGACTTTAATATTTCCCAGCATCAAGGTCTTTTCAAATGTGTCAGTTCTTCACATCAGNTTTTTTTTTTTTTTTGGCTCCAAAATCACTGCAGATGGTGACTGCAGCCATGAAATTAAAAGACAATTACTCCTAGGAAGGAAAGTTATGATCAACCTATATAGCATATTAAAAACCAGAGACGTTGCTTTGCCAACAAAGGTCCGTCTAGTCAAGGCTATGGTTTTTCTAGAAGTCATGTATGGATGTGGGAGTTGCACTATAAAGAAAGCTGGAATGCTGAAGAATTGATGCTTTTGAACTGTGGTGTTGGAGAAGACTCTTGAGAATCCCTTGGACTGCAAGGAGATCCAACTAGTCCATTCTAAAGGAGATCAGTCCTGGGTGCTCATTGGAAGGACTGATGTTGAAGCTGAAACTCCAATACTTTGGCCACCTGGTGCGAAGGGCTGACTCATTGGAAAAGATCCTGATGCTGGAAAAGATTGAAGACAAGAGGAGAAGGGGATGACAGAGGATGAGATGGTTGGATGGCATCACCGACTAAACAGAGATGAGTTTGAGTAAACTCCGGGGGTTGGTGATGGACAGGGAGGTTTGGCATGCTGCAGTCCATGGGGTCATGAAGTCCGACATGACTGAGCAACTAACTGAACTGAACTGAATTGAATCTAATTTCAATCATCAGAGATTAATTTTAGGTGTTCTAGAACTTCATGTAAATGGAATAGTAAACTGTATATTCTTTTGGGTCTGGATTCTGTTCTGTAGCATGTATATAATGTCTATACATAATGTCGCTTTTCCAGTAGTCATGTATGTATGTGAGAGTTGGACTATAAAGAAAGCTGAGGGCCGAAGAATTGATGCTTTTGAACTGTGGTGTTGAAGAAGACTCTTGAGAGTCCCTTGGACTGCAAGGAGATCCAACCAGTCAATCCTAAAGGAAATCAGTCCTGAATATTCATTGGAAGGACTGATGTTAATGCTGAAATTCCAACACTTTGGCCACCTGATGTGAAGAACTGACTCATTGGAAAAGACCTTTATGCCTGGAAAGATTGAAGGCAGGAGGAGCAGGGGATGATAGAGGATGAGATTGAGGGATAGCATTACCAATTTGATGGATGTGAGTTTGAGCAAGCTCTGGAAATTGGTGATGGACAGGGAAGCCTGGCATGCTGCAGTCCATGGGGTTGTGAAGAGTCAGGCATGACTGGGTGACTGAACTGAACTGACTGATAATGTCATGTTTATCATTAGTTTATTCTTTTTTATTGCTGAGTAATGTTCTATCATATGACTATACCACAGTGCATTTATATATTCTTTTGACGTATTGAAACATTAGTTGCTCAGTTGTGTCTGACTCTTTGCTACCCTATGGACTGTAGCTCATCAGGCTCCTCTGTCCATGGGATTCTCCAGGCAAGCATGGTTGCCATTTCATTCTCCAGGGGATCTTCCTGACCCAGGGATGGAACCTGCACCTCCTGTGCTGCAGGCAGATTCTTTACCTTCTGAGCTACCAGCCAAGTCCATACATTCTTTTGGTGATTGAAATTTGGGTTGCTTCCAATTGTTGGTTAGTAAGAATAAATTTTCTCAGCCCGTGGGGTAAAGCCTGAATCTTGAGAACTAGAAAAACATGTAGCTTTTGTCTTGTTAATAACATGAAGACAGCCATAAAGTTAAATATTTTCCATTTTTTCCAAGTTTTCCTGAAACAGCAATTTTTGAGGTAGAGAAAAATTTCCTAGATGCACAAGGGTTGCCATGAGTTCCTAGAAGTGAAATATATTTGAGAAAGTCATTTAACTTCTCTAAACCTCAGTTTCTCATCTAAAAAATATCTTTAGGGTCCTTTTGAGTTTTAACATTCTATTTCATTAATCGTATTTCAAAAACGAACAGACTCAGGCTTCCCTGGTGGCTCAGTGGTAAAGAATCTGCCTGCAGATGCAGGAGACACAGATTGGACCCTTTATCCAGAAAGATCCCACATGCTGTGGTGTGAAGATCCCAGAAAGAGAAATTGGACCTGTGAAACACAACTATTGAGCCTGTGCTCTCGAGCCCAGGAGCCACAACTACTGAGCCCATGTGTTACAACTACTGAAGCCATTGTGCCCTAAATCCCGTGCTCTGCGACAAGAGAAGCCGCTGCAATGAGAAGCCCATGCACCACTAGGACTAGAGAAAGCCCATGTGCAACAACGAAGACCCAACACAGCCAAAAATAAAATTGACTAATTAATTATTTTAAAATGACAGATGTGTTGGGGGCAAGGAATTATTATGCTGGTATTGGCCTTGCATGCCATAGATCACATGTGGGTATGACGTTGCCATTGAACTTTACTACCTAATAATATTTACTCTTATTTTGGTTTCACAGATTTAAGATGAAGATTCTTTATATGATTTTATTTTCTTAAACAAGTCCACAGAGGAATTTTTGTTAAAAGAACTCTGAAAACTGCTAAATATAACTGTTGTCAAATATTTTAATCTTCTATTTTTGCCCCAGGGGAGAAGAGTTGTAGTGAAAAAGTGAAAGGGTTTTGCCTCCAGGTCCACACACAAGTTAGCCTTGGGGCTATAAGACTTGACCTTCAAGCACTAAGGATTTCAGTCACTAAAATTTCCCAGTACCTCGAACTTCTGCCTCCACTTTAGTAAGAGTGAGAAGTATGAGTCCCCTAACACTCCTGGATCATTTTCTATGCTTAATAAGGGCCCTCAAGGGAAATGCTTGTGACAAACTGCCTATCCAGAGAGAAAAATGTAATTAGAGTCCTGGAGAGAGAGGTATGGAGTGTGAAGTCCACTTCCTTTTTACTACCTGTAGTAATTCAGCTAAAGATGTTAGGATTCAGTATTACAGTCAAAGGCGGGGAAAAGGAAAAAAAAAAAACGTATTTCAAAGGATGACGAGAAGAGCTGAAACTGACTATAAGCCAATGTGTCGGGAATGTCTATGGAGATTTCAGTGTCTGCCTTGTTCTTGCTGTTGTAGGAGACAAGAAAGATTCTAAAGTACTTTTTTTAGTTCTGTCTCCTTCTGGGTAGAACAACCCAAACTGTTTTAAGATCTAGGATCTTCTAAGCTTCATCTCAGGGGCAGGAAATGACTAGTCTTTGTTTTATATGGCTTTCGAAGAAACCCTTGCCCAAGCCCTTATAAGGAACATTAGGCCTGAAACATAGAGTGGGACCCTGCAGGACTCCTGGACACATCCTTTCTGTCCTCCATTTCAATCTCCTTCCCTGAGTTCCAAAGGGCAGATTTAAACAATTGTTCATCAGGGAAGGGAGGGGAGCCAGAGACAAGGAAGGAACTGCCAAAAAAGCAATAGTGCAACACTGGGGCAGAGTTCTGGTTCTCCATCAAGGGATACCCACATAACGGTATTTTTGAGCTCTTTACAGAACTAAAACCTCCAAAAAATGCTTCCAAATGTAGCAGTCTTCATTTCAGATTAAAGGAAGGACAGAAACTCATCAGGCTGCCTGAGGCCAGATTAAAACAGTGCAAGCCCTGTACACACCCTGATCCTTATTGGCAACCTTGCCCTTAAACCACTGCTATAAAATTCCTCACCAAAACCTCCATGTTGTTCAGTTGTTCAGTCACTCAGTCATGTCCAACTTTTTGCGACTCCTTGGACTGCAGCATGCTAGGCCTCCCTGTCCTTCACCATCTCCCAGAGCTTGCTCAAACTCATTTCCACTGAGTCAGTCATGTCATCCAACCATCTCATCCTCTGTCCTCCCCTTCTCCTCCTGCCTTCCATCTTTCCCAGCATCAGCATGTTTTCCAATGAGTTGGCTCTTAACATCAGGTGGCCAAATTATTGGAGCTTCATGGGTTGGCACACACCATTTTTGAGGCAGGAGACTGCTGTGTCCCCCATTGCCTGGCAAAGCAATAAAGCTATCCTTTTCTACTTCACCCCAAACTGTCTCTGAGATTTGATTTGGCACCAGCACGCAAGGGCCAAGTTTTCGGCATCAGGCCCATGGAGGAATTAAACTTGAGCTTCCCTAAAGGAGAAGGGATGTAGAAAGGCTAAAGCTCAGACAGGAAGTGCCAAGTGGCTTCTTACCCATATTTTCTGGATTTCATAATCTCAAACAAGACAATTGAGATTGGATGTCTTGTCAACCTTAACCAGATGCTTTCAATTTACAAAAAGAGTCATGTGTCATAGCACCAATTTTTATTGGTTTCACAGGTAATACTCAAGTGGTAATGTTGCAGAAATCAGTAATTGAGAAACCAAGCACCACACTTGGAGAGTTGGAGAACTCAGGTTTATAATGCTGGTGGGCCCAGAGGAGTTAACACTCCAAGCTCTGAGCCCCAAACAAAGGGATTACAGAGTTTTTATAGACAGACTGTAGTGGACAAAACTAGCTGTTAATAGGCTGGTTTAAAATAGGGGTTTTGCTTGTATAAACAGCAGTCAAGATGGGGAGGGGTTTGCCTGACCTGGACAGGCATGGTTAAGCTGGTTTGCAGGGGCTGGGCAATTGTAAACAGCAGGACAAGGGTGAGTGAGATAAACTCCAGTTTCTAGTGTTGCAAGTCCCCACTTTCTGAGACTATATGACCTATGTGACCTAGACTTTGCAAGAGGCAAGCTGAGTTCCAGAGGCAGAAGGAAAAGGAGGTTATGTAAAATTTTCACTTTTCCTCTTCAGTAGTGTTGGGATCTATTTTCTATAGTGAATGCTTTGGTTATGCTCATGCATTCTCCTTGTCAGAATCCTAGCAGGCCATGGTCACTCTAATTTCTCAGAGAGAGTGGTGCTCCTTCTGTGGGTACTGTTTGGGTTCATGTTCATGGTACCCCTAAAGGTAATAATGTCACACTGCACAGTGTGTCCTGTTACAGAAAAAAATTCTGATACCTCATAAAATAGTAAGGAAGACTTTACTCAAGACTAGTATGATAGTTGTCAAGACTATTACAGAGATATCAAGCTCTACTGTGGATTCAGTAAAGACAACTGGGGATTTATAGCCAATGAGAAGAAGGAGGGGGATCAGTGGATAAAAAATTAATAAACAAGAAATATCAAGGCTAGAAGGATTCTTGACAAACTGACTTAAAGGGATTCTTGCTGAAGGCAGGTCGAGGATTTATATGTTTAAAGTCAGGGGACAGGTGAGGAACCTGATCAGTTATCACAGGTGACCAGATATCAAAGGTGCAGCATCTCCCTAAACAGACTTTGTAAGATCTTGCTAAAACTGGACTAGGCAGGCTGAAGATAGGGCCAAAGACTAGGCCTGGTCAAAAAAAGAAGTCAGAGGAGCTTGATTAAAATTTGGTCAAGGAGATAGTCTTTGTTAGTCTCAAGTAAATATTGATGATGATGATAGCTTGCATTCATCTAACATATGAATATATATCTTCTAATTTCATTTCATAGTCACTGTGTGCATTAGATACTAGTCTTATTCAATTTTTCTGATGAGAAAATTAAGGCTCAGAGGTTGTGGCAGATATCATGTTATATCACCCAGATCCCCATTCAATGAGCAACTGGTTGTCCCAGTTGCCAAAAGTGCTTTCTGCAGAAACATTTCACCTTTCAGCCTCTTGGATCACCTTGATTGCAGAGAGCTCTCTCACCCAAGGTTACACCCTTCTAGTGTGTGCTGGAACTTGCATGTACTGCTCGAGCCCATTGTGTATATTTCTTCCCAATATCATGTAGAGTGGCAGCATTTTTTAATAATTTTATTTATTTATTTATTATTTGGGGGTGGAGGCTGTGCTGGGACCTCGTTGCTGTGGGGGCTTTATTCTTGTTGCAGTGAGTCACGGCTACTCCTCCTTGCAGTGCTCGGGTTTCTCATTGTGGAGCAGGAGCTCTAGGCGAGTGGGCTCAATAGTTGTGGTTCCCAGGCTCTAGAACACAGGTTCAAGAGCCTGTTACAGCGCACAGGGCTTAGTTGCTCCATGGCATGTGGGATCTCACCAGACCAGGGATCAAATCCATGTCTCCTGTATTGGCAGGCAGATTCTTTAACCCTGAGTCATTGGGGATGCCCCACGACATCATGTTGATAGCTTGAAATACTCATGGACTGGGGTATTTACATCTTGGAAATCAGCAAACACTACACAGATTAGTCATTTATTATCCCCCAGAGAGCTAGTTGTCAAATATTTACCCACATCTAATGACTGTGGGAACATAAAGGTCTGACATTTGGATCCAACTTGAGCCAACTCTTTAGAACCTTTGTAGTTCCAGAGTCCCTCCTGAAGAGGAGGCTACTGTTGGGTTTGCATTGCAATGAGATTTCTCCTTTTACCCATTCCTTATTCCTTTGCATCTCTTCCATAGATATTGATTCCAAGCTCCTCCTAAATAAATATCCTATACCCTAAACTCCATCACTTCCCGGAAAACACTGATCTTCCAAGGAAGTTAAATAAGTTGACCAAGGTCACTCAGATATTAAAGGGCAGAGCCAGAATGCAATCATCTGCCTAGCTCCAAAGTCCACTTGCTTAACAACCACGTTCTGTTTCTCAGCTACATGGTAATTTTAAGAAGAAAACAACTCAGTGTGGATAACTCTGAGAGATTAATCTCTACCTTATATTTTACAGGTACTAAAATTGTGATGGTAACTGGAGATATCCATACAAAGACAGAAAAAGATTTTTTACCAGGAATTAATTCACCATGGTATCAACATAGAAAATGGACCTGGGAAATTGGTGATGTAAACAAAACGTCTTGCTTTTTTTATGCCTCTTTTACATTCAATTTAATACATTTATCATTACATACAGTGTATAAAACATTGTGATAGATACTGTGGGAGATACAAGATTAGAAGCGTTTCTTAAAATTTGCCGTATTGTAGACAGGTGATTAGGCATGTAAAAGGCAGAAAACTCTAAAACAAAGCAGAATGGTACAGTGGTTCAAATGAGGTGCTAAGGAACTACTAGAAATTATTATACTAACTTTACTAATGATCATGAAATAGATGGAATTGGAATTGGCCTTAAGGAGTGAGATTTTGACAGTGATACATGGTTTTCAACAAGAACAAGATGAAGTGTGGAGACCAATTGGAATGAAAGTGTTACTGAACAAAGTTCATGTGACCTTTGCAGAGCAAACCAAAACATCAGAATTTAGAGCCAAGAAAAGTTGGTTTCAAGGCCAAGCATGGAGAACAGGAGATTCAGGATCAAGAACCCCGAATTCTGCTATGGTTTTCAAGGAGAAGTTTTTACCGGCTAAATTTAAGGTGAGGGCTGAAGGCTGTGTGACTTTCTTCTGATTGGTGGGTGGTGAGGTAACAAGGCCATGACCCAGGAATCTTGTGCTGTGCCTGAAGTTACTATCCTCCACCCGGGTGGGGTCCTTAGCTTCTTTGCTCAGTTATATCCATCTCTTTGTGACTCCATGGACTGTAGCCCACTAGACTCCTCTGTCTATGGGATTTTCCAGACACAAATACTGGAGTGATTGCCATTTCCTTCTCCAGGGGATCTTCCTGACCCAGGGATCTAACCCAGGTCTCCCATATTGTGGGCAGACTCTTTATCACCTGAGCCACCAGGGAAGCCCTTAGTTCTTCAGAGGAACTCAAGTGTTATTAGATATATTCCTTCAGGAGAACAAGGACCTTGCCTGGAGGATGCACAATTGTTTCTTGATTACTCCTTCTTTGTTTCTTCATTCTCCAATTTGCAAATATTTGAATCTGCCCTTTGGTACTCAAGAAAGGCCTGGGAGGTTGAAGGAAGCATATTTACTACAAACTAGAAATGGGGCCATGGAAAGGATTCATAGAAGGAGTGCCCCTCAGGGTCCTTCATGGTTTCAGTCCTACTTTTTCATCAATTTCCCTGATGGCTCAGTGGTAAAGAGTTTGCCTTTAATGGAGGAGATGTGAGTTTGATCCCCAGGTCAGGAAGATCCCCTGGAGGAGGAAATGGCAACCCACTCCAGTATTCTTGCCTTGGAAATCCCATGGAAAGGGAAGTCTGGCGGGCTACAGTCCATGGGGTTGCAAAGAGTCGGACATGACTGAACTTGCCCTCACCAGGTATTGGACAAAGAGAACAGGTATTGGACAAAGAAGGGAGTAACATTTTGAATAGACAGTTCCTTGGCAGAGGAACTCAGTTTTAGGGAGACTTGGTTTCAAAAGGGAATTCCCTCCTGGTCCACTGGTTAGGACTCAATGCTTTCACAACTCAGGCCACAGGTTCAATCACTGGTTGGGGAATTAAGATCCACAAGCCATGTAGTGCAGCTGAAATTGAAACAAAATAAAAGAAACTGATAATCAACAGGAATGGAAGAGTATGGGATCAGGAGGCTATAGGGATAGGCCAAGTGAGTGATAAGGACTTTCTGGATATAAGGTCAGCAATGAAAAAAAATGATAGAGTGGAAACATTTAAAAGATAGAATTAATAGAGAGTTGATTATGTGGGGAGTAAAATACAAGGAAAAACTCTAAAATAAAGATTATATTCAGAGGAAAAAAAAAAACATTGCCAGTTTATAGTTTTGCCAAAGAAAGAGGTTTACTCCTGGTTTGGTCTAGTTTTATCCACATATCTCAGCAGGGTATCTTCTAACTTCCCTAGTGGAAAGCATTCTATATTGCAAAAGCCTCTACTGAGTATTAATTTTCATGTCCAGAGACCTTGTCTCATGCCCAATACAGAAAACAACAGCTGGCAAGAATGGATAAAGGTTTCACATAACTTGGCCCATTTCTCTGCATCTGTCTGCTGACAGAAGTGGCCTAGGAGAAATTCAGGATGAATCTTTAATGTCTTTTGTTTCACTTGGTTCTCATATATAAGAATTCAGGAGCAACTACACATATTTCTAATATGTTTATCTATATATTATTGAGGTCAGACTTACCAGAAGCAAATAATCATTCAGTTTCCTTTGAGGTACTCGATAGTATCTTAGAAGAATCTGTTAAATTCCCCTCACAGTAATCACTAGATTCACAATGAGCTCCCCTGTGTCCTAAGGCACTTGGTAGATATTTGTGGTAATGACCCTCATCCAGGTTTGTTTTAGTTTTTTCCCCAAACTAAAGAACCTTTATCTCTTTATATAGAGAACTCCTAAGAAGTTAAACATACCTGTATTCAAATAAACAGGGTCCTTTGGCAATAAATGCAAATTACAACCTTCTCTAACCCATTGTGGAGAAGAACCCATTGACTTTCTCTGGAGTTAAGTGTTAAATGTTCCAAAAGAAAGTTTATCAATGAAACATCACTCCTCAGTCCTCTAGAGTAAGGTAGCTTTCCTGGAGAATGAAAAAGAGAAAATCACCAACAAAGGCTATTATTGATTAACAGCTCAAGTCAAATCTCCCAACCTTACATAGTTCTGAAAATGTGAAAAGGAAATGTTCTTGTCTTAATTCATGTGTAAGAATCATCAAAAACATTAAATTGGCTTCTGAGTCCTTTTAACCCAATCCCAGTGGCCTTTGTCAATATCCTTGCTTTATGGTGTGGTAAGATATTCCAAGCTTAGCTTGCACATTTCCTGCCCCAGAGCTAGAATTAGCCATTTTCCCAAATAATCTTTGTTCCTTTTAATGAGAAATGATATTTACAGACCACAATTCAGGTACCAGAAATAATCATTGCTATTAGATTGCCCATTGTTTCTTGCTTTTTTGAATAGCAAGGAACCATATGGTTTCAAGCTATATGAAATTGCCTTTCCATAAACAAAAATAATGGTAAAATATCAGCAGTTTCATGTGGCTTGATCTAATATTCTCAAGACAAAATACATCATAAGTTCATCTAATTCAAATTGTACTTTATAAGGCTTATTTTCAGGGAAGGGAAATGTGTAGAGATACATATGAAATAGAACTACCGATATAGTTGTTGAAGCTAAGCAATAGGTACATGAAAAATTATAAGCTTCTCTTTTGAATATGTTGGAAAACTTTCATAATATAAAGTTTTTTAAAAAACTCTATAAGAACAGTAATGCTAGTGAGTGATGTTAAAGATACCTATCAAGGGTTTGAAAAAGTGTTTCATTAAATGACAGCATAAAAAAATTATAAAGCATTATATTGTATATACTACTTAAAATGTGTGTTTATGTATTTAATATATTGAATATTTTAGAACTTTGAAAAATACATATAAATATAGATAAAAAGATATAGATAATGATTACAGTTATCCAAGTCTATGCCCCAACCAGNGGGGGCAGGAGGAGAAGGGGACGACAGAGGATGAGATGGCTGGATGGCATCACTGACTCGATGGACGTGAGTCTGAGTGAACTCAGGGAGTTGGTGATGGACAGGGAGGCCTGGCGTGCTGCGATTCATGGAGTCGCAACGAGTCAGACACGACTGAGTGACTGAACTGAACTGAACTCTTTAAGGCTCTTAAAACTGAGAAGGGCCCTGTCGGGCTTCCAGGCATGGAGTACAGAGGACTATTTTGTCACCTGTTCCTTGTTAGGGGAGACTCTGGCCTCGCTGAGTTCCAAAGGGCAGATTCAAACAGTTGCTAATCAAGGGAGGAGCTGCCAAGAAACCATCTGAAGCAAGATTAAAGGAACATGAGAATCTCATCTACAATAGGAGAAGGACCACCTGAGATGAAGTTGCTGCTGCTGCTACTGCTGCTATGTCACATCAGTCGTGTCCAACTCTGTGTGACCCCATATATGGCAACCTACAAGGCTCTCCCATCCCTGGGATTCTCCAGGCAAGAACACTGGAGTGGGTTGCCATTTCATTCATCATTTGCCAGATGAGGTTAAGGGAGTGGAAGTCCTGTTCATGCACCCTAATCTTGTTAGAGAAACCCCTCATCAAATCCTCTGTATTCTAAGTCAGTCTTCTCCAAATCTTTGCAACCCTGTGACTGTAATCCACCAGGCTCCTCTGTTCATGGGATTCTCCAGACATGAATACTGGAGTGGGTTACCAGGCCCTCCTCCAGGGGATTTTGCTGACCCAGGGATCAAACCAGCATCTCTTACATCTGCATTGGTAGCTGCATTCTTTACCACTAGGGCCACCTGGGAAGCCCTCACATCCTCTGGAGAGGGACATATAGTTTTTCGAGGCAGGAGTCCACTGCAGCCCCCTTTGCCTGGCAAAGTAATAAAGTTGTCCTTTTCTGCTTCATCCAAAGCTGTCTACTATATTCAGTTCAGCACCAGGGTACACAGAAATGGAATTTGGCATCAATCTCTCCTGGGCTTTGGGGCAATTTACAACCCTACCCTCTCTGAAGACCAGTTTTGTTCTGCTCCAATTTTCCAATTCTCTCGTGGCTTTGGCTTTATATGTTTCTGACTTAAGTTCAGTGATTACTGACAGGCTCACTCTAGGGCTTCCCTAGTGGCTCAGATGGTAAAGAATCTTCCTGTAAGGCAGGAGACCAAGGTTCAGTCTCTGGCTCGGGATCATCCCTTGGAGAAGGGAATAACAACCCACTCAGTTTTCTTGTCTGGAGAATCCCATGGACAGAGGAGGCTGGTTCACAGGATTGCAAAGAGTCGGACATGACTGAGAGACTAACACTTTCACTAAATGGATCAAATAGCCATAGGAGAGAGGAGTGTGTGTAGTGGGATGGTTTCTAGAAAAAGGGGTGACAGTGGACTGGCAAACCCTCCAAAGGTTTTCCAAATGCATCACCCTTCCAAAATTATAGTGTGTGTTTAAAATTCTGATCTCCAACTGAAATCCTACTTAGAGTTTGTGTGTAATTCAGGAAAACCAGAAACTAATTTAGAGGGCCAGAATAAACTGAGGAATATGAGTAGAGGGGAGAACAGTATTTCTTCTGAGTTTTGGCTTGCTGGCATAGCAAACGCATTTGTTGAAAAAGACATTTTTTCCAAAGATGGTAACTGGAAAACTCTTCTCAAACTCCTTTATTAAGTAACTTTAGCAATCAAGGGTAGGAAATTTAAGGGATATTTTTCATGAGTCCTAAACTGCTTAAAAAAGAAAGAAAAAAACAACATTATATAAGGTCAGTATATAAAGACTGATCCAGGCAGTTAGGGAAGAAGCTATGTCTTTTAATGAATATACTCCTCACATTACAGAATGAATGTATTTCTATGAAAGCTTGGTATCTAATCATTCCCCCAACAATTACATTNAAAGAAAAAAACAACATTATATAAGGTCAGTATATAAAGACTGATCCAGGCAGTTAGGGAAGAAGCTATGTCTTTTAATGAATATACTCCTCACATTACAGAATGAATGTATTTCTATGAAAGCTTGGTATCTAATCATTCCCCCAACAATTACATTTTATTTGAATTGAGAAATGCTTCCTTTTATGATGCTAAATGAAAGATGTATTTGTTCCAAGATAGAGACCAGTGTGTTTTTGCTGTTGTTCAGTCTCTAAGTCATGTACAACTCTTTGCGATGCCGTGAACTGCAGCATGCCAGACTTTCCTCTCCTTCACTAGCCTCTGGAGTCTGCTCAGATTCCTGTTTATTGAGTTAGTGATGCTATCTAACTGCCTCATCCTCTGTCACCCCCTTCTCCTCCTGCCCTCAATATTTCCCAGCATCAGAGTCTTTTCCAATGAGTCAGCACTTCGCATCAGATGGCCAAAGTATTTGACCTTCAGCCTCAGTCCTTCCAATGAATATTCAGGGTTGGTTTCCTTTAGGATTGACTAGTTTGATCTCCTTGCAGTCCAAGAGACCATGATTATATGATATGGTTAATATGTACTAACTGGCTAGTTTAGTTAATGACAATTTGATTATTAACATTATTATTTTGTAATCAACAATTAACTTTGGGAAAATAAGAAATGTAAAAAGTTTAGAACCAGACCTATATGCCTCTTGATGTGATACAATAAAAAGTCCCTAGTACACCTATGGTGAATTCTTGCCATTTGAATTGAATTGAATTAAAATAATCAGACCTAAAAATCTTATTTTTAATTTTCAGGAAATACAGAGCATCAGAGAACCAATTAATCAAATCACTAGGAAGAAAAAGAAACTTATAGAAGATGGGACACTCAGGATAATTGGCCTGGTATTTTTCAACAAATCAATGTCATGGAAAAAGAAAGTGTGACAGCTGTTGTAGATTATATGACTTTAAAGTTCTCACAAATAAATAGAATGTGTAATCCTCATTTAAACAAACCAGCTGTAGAAGACATTTTTGGGACAACTGGAAACAATGTGAATATAAACCAGGTATTAGATGATATTAGAAGTAATAGTTAATTTTGTTAAGTATGATAATGATAGTACAGTTATGTGAGAAAACGCTTACAAATGTACATGGAAGCATTTTGGAATGAAATATCATGAAATATGCAGTTTATTTCAGAATACTTCAATCAAAAATACATGAGGAAATANTAAGTAACTTTAGCAATCAAGGGTAGGAAATTTAAGGGATATTTTTCATGAGTCCTAAACTGCTTAAAAAAGAAAGAAAAAAACAACATTATATAAGGTCAGTATATAAAGACTGATCCAGGCAGTTAGGGAAGAAGCTATGTCTTTTAATGAATATACTCCTCACATTACAGAATGAATGTATTTCTATGAAAGCTTGGTATCTAATCATTCCCCCAACAATTACATTTTATTTGAATTGAGAAATGCTTCCTTTTATGATGCTAAATGAAAGATGTATTTGTTCCAAGATAGAGACCAGTGTGTTTTTGCTGTTGTTCAGTCTCTAAGTCATGTACAACTCTTTGCGATGCCGTGAACTGCAGCATGCCAGACTTTCCTCTCCTTCACTAGCCTCTGGAGTCTGCTCAGATTCCTGTTTATTGAGTTAGTGATGCTATCTAACTGCCTCATCCTCTGTCACCCCCTTCTCCTCCTGCCCTCAATATTTCCCAGCATCAGAGTCTTTTCCAATGAGTCAGCACTTCGCATCAGATGGCCAAAGTATTTGACCTTCAGCCTCAGTCCTTCCAATGAATATTCAGGGTTGGTTTCCTTTAGGATTGACTAGTTTGATCTCCTTGCAGTCCAAGAGACCATGATTATATGATATGGTTAATATGTACTAACTGGCTAGTTTAGTTAATGACAATTTGATTATTAACATTATTATTTTGTAATCAACAATTAACTTTGGGAAAATAAGAAATGTAAAAAGTTTAGAACCAGACCTATATGCCTCTTGATGTGATACAATAAAAAGTCCCTAGTACACCTATGGTGAATTCTTGCCATTTGAATTGAATTGAATTAAAATAATCAGACCTAAAAATCTTATTTTTAATTTTCAGGAAATACAGAGCATCAGAGAACCAATTAATCAAATCACTAGGAAGAAAAAGAAACTTATAGAAGATGGGACACTCAGGATAATTGGCCTGGTATTTTTCAACAAATCAATGTCATGGAAAAAGAAAGTGTGACAGCTGTTGTAGATTATATGACTTTAAAGTTCTCACAAATAAATAGAATGTGTAATCCTCATTTAAACAAACCAGCTGTAGAAGACATTTTTGGGACAACTGGAAACAATGTGAATATAAACCAGGTATTAGATGATATTAGAAGTAATAGTTAATTTTGTTAAGTATGATAATGATAGTACAGTTATGTGAGAAAACGCTTACAAATGTACATGGAAGCATTTTGGAATGAAATATCATGAAATATGCAGTTTATTTCAGAATACTTCAATCAAAAATACATGAGGAAATATGGGAAAATATTAAAATTTTTTAATTCTGGGTTTTGGACAAATGAGTTAATCGCACTATTTTCTTCAAGTTGGAAAGTTTTCATAATAAAGAACTTTTTACAAGAATCCAATATTTTATAAGCTATTAAATCCTAATGAGTAAATCAGGATTAGATAAACAAGAAAAAATGGGATAAGATAAATGCAGAAACTATTAGTTTCATTTTCTTTCTCTCTGTCACTGAACCTATAATTTTCTATAATTTTGAGAAAGCTCAAAAGAACATTACAAATAGCTCTGGAAAGTATTCTTTCCTTTTTTCATCAACTTACATTAGCTTTTTACTCAAGAAGGAAAATATTATGTTGGTTTCCATTATCTTCAATTTCACAAAAATGGAAGGTAAAAACATCATAGATACCCTGAAATCCTTTGCAAAATGTAATGTTCTGTATACATAGATATGTTATTCTTTTGTTTACTGAAACATTTGAGCACTTCATTGGTGGTTTTACAATCTGAAAATGGGTGAACATGTTTATGGGGAATTCTGGTCGAATGCATGGAATTCTTGTTTAGTCTTCTGAGACTTGAGTTCAAGGCTTTTATATTCTGTTATTATCATAGATTTCAGGTCAGAGGCTTTGCTTTCCTGATGGCAGTTTGACTAAGTTTCTTACTTTACATCATTCGTATCATATGGTCTATGTGAGTTAGAAAGGTCATCTGGTTATTGTCACGTGGCATATTACCTTGGTGGAATAATGGAGTGGCCTTCATGTGGGCTCCCCCAGAGGCCATGAAAGAAAAAGGCTCTTAGACCAAATTAAGATGTGCAAATCACACAGTTCATGAAGACAATTTAAAACACACAATGAGAAGCAAGGGGAAAGAGATGGGGTAGGTTCACATACCTAGGAAAGGGTACCAGTGGCAAAAGAACCACACTTCCTGAATCTAAGGTTTGGCTGTGGTTCTCTCTCTCTCCTGAAACCATCTTCCCTGCTATCATTGTGGTTATGGGGACCAGACTTGAAGCTCAAGCAAGGAAGACCACACACAGAAGGGGTCCCAGGCACACATGACTCTGCCAGAGAGAAACAGGGTAAAGCACACCTGGCCACAGCTGTAGTTCACCAGTAAACCTGCTGAGTAGTCATAGATTTTTATCTACATTTTCTGGGTAGAGCACATGAGGGGCCAGAATGGGACTATACTCAGCAATGGATGGTTGATTTAGAAAAAATAACACAGCTTCCTGCTATTTGTAATGGTTATGATGTGGTCTTTCCATCCCTTCCTAACTCTTCATAGACTTGATTTTTTCAATCATGTGTTGCATTTATTCTATGCTGAACATATCTTACAGGTTACCAAATTAGTTTATTTAACACATTTTCAGAATTCGGTATATGTCTCTCAAGCCACTTGCTTACTCATTATTTGTACTTAGCATAATGTATAAGCGTTGCTCCTATGTTAAAGCTACTAGCTTTATTGCAATTTATGCTTGACATTTCTAATGAGTTCCAGCCATCCTGTTCCTTTTACTCTGGGACCACTAGTGGATGAATGAACCCATCTGGACTGAAATTTACTCGTTTGTTAAATGAAGTGGAGGAAGGAAATTTTAGAGACTCAGTCTTTTTGTCAACTATCCCCCTTGTGCACTTCTCCTAGTGTTAGATAATCTAGNCATCCTGTTCCTTTTACTCTGGGACCACTAGTGGATGAATGAACCCATCTGGACTGAAATTTACTCGTTTGTTAAATGAAGTGGAGGAAGGAAATTTTAGAGACTCAGTCTTTTTGTCAACTATCCCCCTTGTGCACTTCTCCTAGTGTTAGATAATCTAGAATGTGTAAAAGCAAAACAATGGAAACAAATAGGCCTCCATTTTCCATATTGGTTAATAGGCTGTGAATGTAAAAGGTGTTGCTTTGATCATTTTACATTGAGTAATATTTGTCATTTTACAATGATGACAATGATGGCAGTGATATCTTACACTGTTACCAAACTATAGTGTTAAAGTGCTTTGAGTTAAATTACATTTGCTGATGACCAAAGTAACCATGTAAAGTAAATTACAGAAGGTAATGATGCCACTTTACAGACAAGGACATAATCAGGGGAAATGAAATGACATGTGCTAATTTCAGGCCATTCATTGACTGGACCATGTCCTTACAAATAAATATCTTTATTACAAGGGGAGCTAACTCACAGCTGTTTCTGTTTTTCTTCAACACATTTATTTTCCAGCTCTGATTCCACACTTACCAAATGAACTTCCAATNATTTCAGGCCATTCATTGACTGGACCATGTCCTTACAAATAAATATCTTTATTACAAGGGGAGCTAACTCACAGCTGTTTCTGTTTTTCTTCAACACATTTATTTTCCAGCTCTGATTCCACACTTACCAAATGAACTTCCAATTGAGAACTTTGTTTTCAGTTTGAGTGCTCAGAGTAGTCAGATCATTCCAAATGCCGGGATATTCTGCAACCAAACATGTTTCTTAGTCAGTATTACTATACAGAATCCTAATAAACTATAAAGCTCAATGGGTATAGGAATCAAATCTGTTGGATTACTATTTTATCCTTACTGCCTTGCACCATGCTTGGTGCTTTGTTAGTATTAAACAACTGTTGAAAGAAAGAAAGACTAGATTAACTCATGAATAAAAAATCAAGACCTGAAATAGAAGGCTGAATTTCTCCCTTTAAAGGTACCTAGCAAGTCAAGATGGGCTTCTTATATGGTGCAGTGGTAAAGAATATGCCTGCCAATGCAGAAGACACAAGAAACATGGGTTTGATCCCTGGGTTGGGAAGATCCCCTGGAGAAGGAAACGATAACCCACTCCAATATCTCTTGTCTGGAAAATTCCATGCACAGAAGATCCTGGCAGGCCATCTAAATCACCAGGGCATCCTAACCCAATGCCATAAAAAATTCATGAATAAAGCTTATTCACTTTTCCACATTTCCCAGGATACATGGTATGGCTGGACCAGGATAGAAATTTGATTTTAAGAAGTACCATATTGTCCTCAAAAATCCCTCCACTGAAAAAGCCTGTCAGAAATTTGACTCTTCTTTTGGCCAAAGTTCTCTCCCAGAAGACTCCAAATTCTCTCTTCTAAATGACCCCAGACACATCATTCCTCCATTTGTTAAGGCTAAATCTTTGTACTGAAAATAGCAGGAGCTCTTTTCCCTTGATTCTGTCCTCTATTCTCTTCCACCCCCAAAAGCCCTTCTCAGAGCAATAATTTGTGAAATTTGTTTATGCTTTTCATTACTGATTGATAGGAAAAGAAAGCAAAAAAAATGCTGGCAGGAGTGTAAATTGTTAACAATACAACTGCTTTGGAAAATTGCTTAGCAGTATCTACTGAAGAGCAATATTTGCATACTCTGTAACCCATTTGTAGGTATATGCATAAAAATATATACATATATTTATCAAAAGACATATTCAAGGATATTATGATACTTTTGGTAGTATTTCCAAGCAAGAGTGTGCAAAAATCCCTCAAGAGTAAAAAAAAAAAAAAAAAGCAATAAACAACAAAAACAAAAAAACTTTAGTATGTTCAAACAATAGAGTATAATGTAGCTATGAGAATGAATAACTTAAAACCACACACACAAATGTGGATAATTATCACATATTTTTGAGTGAAAGAAGCCAGACACAAGAAGAGTAACTACTGTATTATTCACTTTATGNCCTCCCTCCCCATTCCACCCCTCTAGGTTAAATATAAGGTGCAATATTGTTTACCTTGATAATGATAAACCACTTCTTCTACCCCTCCTTATCTGGTACCACCTTCCCTCTTTTCTGTTTATATGGGATGTGAATTTTGTATCAAGCATATGAAAATCTTAATGGATTTTTGCTAACATTGCTCTGAACAAAAGATACCAGTAGTTGGTTTTCATATACACACATCTACACATACAAGCACAAACCACAGGAAAATTGAGAAAACCAAGGTTCTACAGAGACTGCCTATTTGTTAATTACTAATTAATTGATAGAAGGAAAAATGGTTATTGTCAAGTCTCCTGAAGCATTTATTTGTCCCCTTTCTGGAAGGAAAGGGTTGAAATGCTAAATCACTCTTTATAAAAGGCGTCAGTCTCTTCATAATGAGTGAGAAATCCAAGTGGAGTGACATTTTCTTTCTCTGTGTTTACTTTGCTGCTTTGCCTGATTAATGTTCTAATAAGAAGTTGAGGGAGAAGCTAGGAGAGCAGCTGATGTAGAAAGGATTAATCAGTCCCAGAACAGTCAGGATCCCAGTGTACCCTAGCTTACTATATATACATCATCTCAGGAAGAATAAGATAATTTTGCCGAAATTTCTACATCAAAGATTAGAATATCCAAGTGTAACCAAAAAAACTCAAAGATAGGGCTGGATTGTAAGTACAGTTGGAAGGACTTTCTCAGAGTTTCCTAGTATTGAAATGCTTTATTTAATGGGAACTGTAAATTCTTAATCTTGAAAGGACCTTGGGAGAAAGCATCACAAAGGCCACGTTACCCTGTGTACTAAGGTGCTTCAGTCGTGTCTTACTCTTTGCGGCCCCATGGACTGTAACCCGCCAGGCTCCTCTGTCCATGGGATTTTCCAGGCAAGAATACTGGAGCGGGGTGCCATGCTTTTCTCCAGGGGATCTTCCCAACCCAGGGATCAAACTCTCCTCTCTTGTCTCCCACATTGGCAGGCAGGTTCTTGACCACTAGCACCACCTGGGTTATACTATAGGAGAAACAAAGTAGTTGTCTTCAGTGCTAAAATTTTTCAGGAGAATGTGTTACCTATGAAAACTAACGTCAAAGTCTTTGTGCAAATTTTAAATATGTGGCATATAGTTTCCTACAAGCTTGCCAAAGTAAATAAAACATACTCTATTTGTCTTAGGCAAATATCAGCAGTTATAGTCCACAGACAAAAATAGACGAAGTTATTAGCCTGATCCAAATCAAAAATAAATTCAGATTCTTGGAAATCAAAGGTAAATACAACTAAACACAGTATAACCCCTTAACACTTGTATTGTAGACATCTCCAGATGATTGAAGAAAGAGAGATTGTAATGTACATTGGTTTCTAGGGAATGCAGCTGTCTATTTACTAGCATTTCTTTGGTCTTATTGAACAGGTTGGCTAATGACACTGTATTTCTTCTCAAAAGATTCCCCCTCGCCAAGAAGCCATTTCTTTTCTGTTAGAAAAGTTGAGTGATTTCAATATGCTTCACTGATCAAACTCTGGTGGCTCTCTCTAACAGAATTCTTTTTACTTGGAGCAGTGCCTTTTGTAGCTGACTCTTCTGATGGGCCCTATTTTTAGTCTCAACCTTAAATGTGGGCCACTGTTCTCTGCCTCTGCCGCAGGAAGCAGAAACTACCATTGAAATTAAGTTGTAGCATTGGCACCTTGTGGACTGATTGTATCATTGTTTATTTGGAAGCCAACCAACTTATCTTCTTGAGGTGTGTAACATGGCACAAAATATGTGGGATCTCAGGTCAGAGGATCAGGATTGAAACCCGGCTGAGATGCTTATTTATTTCATTTCTTTAAATGTAAAATGAGGAGTGTTATCAATAATTGCAATAGCACAGAGTATTCGTGAGGCTTCAGTTATAACAGCATGGAGAAAAAAACTGTAAATATGAAAACAGAAGACACAGGTAAAGTAGCTGAGCAGAAACTGCTGTTGTCCCACCCCACTTCCCTTCTCCACCCTCATGTTTCTTCTCAAAAGATCCCCCCTCCCCAAGAATCCATTTCTTTTCAGTCAGAAAAGTTAGAAGCCTCTGAGTTCACTTGTGGTCTTTCCTGAGCCTGGTGGTATTTAGTCGCTAGGTTGTGTTTGATTCTTGTGACCCAATGGACTGTAGCCTGCCAGGCTCCTCTATCCATGGGATTTCCCAGGCAAGAATACTGGAGTAGGTTGCCATTTCCCTCTCCAAAGGATCTTCCTGACCCAGGGATCGAACCCCAGTCTCCTGCATTGCAGGTGAATTCTTTACCGACTGAGCCACCAGGGAGGCCTTGAGGCTGATTCCAACCTAAAGCACCCAAGTTTCTCTTCTTCTCAACCTGAGCCCTTTGGTTCTGCAGGAGTTTGGTTAGGTGTACACTGATGGAATAGGGTGATGCAGAAAGTTGATGTCACTCAGGACAATCCTCAAACAACTGAGGACTGAAGTTGGTAGAGAAATGCCTCAGTTTTCAGAGTATATTTCACATAATTTCCCAGTGTTCCTAACAGGATTGAGCCCCANGGAATAGGGTGATGCAGAAAGTTGATGTCACTCAGGACAATCCTCAAACAACTGAGGACTGAAGTTGGTAGAGAAATGCCTCAGTTTTCAGAGTATATTTCACATAATTTCCCAGTGTTCCTAACAGGATTGAGCCCCAGTAACAATAGTAACTTGTTTTTTAACATGGCCTCTTATGACTTTTCTCCTCCCATGTCTCACTTTCTCCGTTTCCTCCTTTATGCAACCTTGGATCACTTCCCAATTAAAGTACTTCTCAAGGTCTGTTTTGAGTGAGGGTAGGGTAAATTAAGAGAGTGGTAGTGGTTCTTGAATTGCTTGGGCAGACTCACTCCTCCACATCCTCATCCCCAACTTCTCCAAACCAAAGGGACCATCTTTTCCAGTTCCTATTTCTGGGTGAAGGATATGCCACTGCTCTGGATTGTCTGAAGCCTCAAAGCTCTGATTCAGCATGTGAGGTGATTCCAGAATATCTCTGGATTGCAGCAAGTCTTGAGACACCGAGTGCAGAAATTCACAACTGAGGAATGGGACTTAGGATGACTCTTTTATCATTTTGATGACTATTTTAAATGTACTTTTTAAGGGAGCTTATTCATAAGTTTCCCCAATTTTGTATTTGTACAAATGAATGACTTATGTATTCGGTTCTTGTGTTTATTCAATGAATATTCTAGTTTCCTGTGTGTCAGACACAGTGCTGGGCAGTGACAATACAGTGAAAAAGACAGCATAGGTGGACCACGTTCTCATGGAACTTAGATTCTATGAGGACATACAGACGATAAGTCACCAATTAGATAATCTACTTTTCGATCATAATTGTGGTACCATGAAATATAATATATCAGTTTGATTGGGCTTCTAAACTTCTAGAGACAAAACACTATGCAAACCAAAAACTAGAATCATCGCTCTATTCTTAGCCTTTGTGATGGTTGTCATATTCTTTACTTACTTAGTTTTATTTCCCTTTCTGTCTGACAGTGGAAGGACAGAGTGCTACATGTTTCTGTTTTGTTACTCTCAACAGCACAATGACTGTCAATGCTATTAACTGGTTCGAAGAATCTTTTACGGCTGCCTATAGTGGCAGAATGAATTATTGATGGGGTTAATCTTCTCCCAAATAATTTAGGCCTTCTGCAATTTACAGCAGTAAGTTTCACGAGTGTGTATTTACCACAAAAACCTCTCCTTTTTGGCTTTCATAGTAGCTGTAGGAGATATTTGTTACCTTGTTCTATCACCCTATGTAGTGTTAAATATAATGGCAATGGTTTAATGTCATAAAACATAGGAAGACTGCTGAGACTTGAATATAATAAATTTATTCCAATTCTAGTTTAGGTGAAAATTTATCGCTAAATCGCCCTTTTTAAAGGGCTGCTTCGGTTATTTAATATTGATCTCAAAATGATTAAGAAGTGCAACACTATTGATCTTTAAACAACAAATAAAAAAGTCCTTGTAATTAGAGCAAGAACCAGATTGCAAAACTTTTAGATTCGATTATAGAAGTAGACTTTCAGTTCAGTCACTCCGTGGTGTCTGACTCTTTGTGACCGCGTGGACTGTAGCATGCCAGGGTTCCCTGTTCATCACCAACTCCTGGAGCTTNATTGCAAAACTTTTAGATTCGATTATAGAAGTAGACTTTCAGTTCAGTCACTCCGTGGTGTCTGACTCTTTGTGACCGCGTGGACTGTAGCATGCCAGGGTTCCCTGTTCATCACCAACTCCTGGAGCTTGCTCAAACTCTTGTCCATCAAGTCAGTGATGCCATTCAACCATCTTATCCTCCTTTGTTCCCTTCTCCTCCATTTGCTGCTAGAGTTGCATCTGCAAGATACATTGCCTAGGTTGGAAATTCTTATGAGGGAAAAAGTTCATTTAACTGTGGAATGAAAGACGTAAATATTGACATTTTTAAAGAGCATATAGTATAGCTATGGGACTTCCTTGGTGGCTCAGACAGTAAAGCATCTGCCTACAATGAGGGAGATCCAGGTTCAATCCCTGGGTCAGGAAGATCTCCTGGAGAAGGAAATGGCAATCCACTTCAGCATTCTTGCTTGGAAAATCCTATGGAAGGAGGAGCCTTGTAGGCTACAGTCCATGGAATCGCAAAGTCAGACATAACTGAGCGACTTCACTTTCAACTTTCAATATAGCTATGGGGCTTCCCTGGTGGCTCAGTGGTGAAGAATCCACCTACGAATGCAGGAGACTCGGGTGCAGTTCCTGGGTTTGGAAGATCCTCTGGAGAAGTGCATGGCTACCTGCTTCAGTATTCTTGCCTGAGAAATCCCATGGAAGGAGGAACCTGGTGGGCTACAGTCCATGGGGCTGCAAAAGAGTTGGACACGACTTAGCAACTAAACAACAATATAGCTAGATTTAATAATGCTCACCAATGATTTAGAGTGAAAATCACTAATTCATCACTAAATCTTAGAAAACTATTTTGGGGGAAGGAATTGGGAGTAGCATACAATGGTTCTTCTTAGTTCACGCTTCCTGAATTATTTTCTGGTCATGTCCGTGTCCTGATATTCCTTGAGCTAGAGTGATTCATATAGTTCTGATGGCTTAAAAGCCATTTCCCCACTTGGGAGAAATATCTAAGAAGAACTCATTGTGACATCTGGTTGATTCAAGTTATAAAAAAAAATCTAAGTTTTCTAGATAACTGAAATTTATTCCATTCATAAAACAGTCTGTTTTAGATGAAAAACCTTATCAGAAATTTCCTTGCCTTTCTATCCTCAAAGAAGCAGGTTTGTCAGGATGATTTCTGGCTGCTCTGCTCTATTTCAGATGAAAATCTTCATAAGGAGCATGTTTGTACAATATTCTAAGCACCTGAACTTGTCTATTTCCTCTTCATTCCATGACTAAGGATTTTTGAATGGACTATTTATTTTTACTTTGTGTAAACATTGGGTTGACACTTTAGGAACTAGTATGTGAATGTTTTTCTCATCTCCATTCATATCTAAAATGCTCCATTATAGGTGTTATTCAGGACCATATTTTTTAACATCCCAGTGCTCACTAAGTACAGAAATTCTTATCCTTAATTGGACTCTTATAACAAATTCCACAACCCCCCTACCTAGCAATAAAAATAAAGAAATAGAAGAATTGGACACCTCATTTTATAATTTGGCTCCCATTCCTTTATGTGATTTCTGTACCATGTCAACTACAAATTGGCACTTGCCATAGGCACTTGCCACGTACGTCTACAAGGATTAAATCATGAGCTGCTATAGCCACTGACCTTCAACAGCTCCTGAAAGGACTTCAAGGTGGACAGTAGAAATAAGGTACTCTGTGCTGGGGTGGGGACTGGCAGGACAGATCTTCAGATAGTTAGATATTCTCAAGAGCCAATTTTATGAGCCCAATTCTTGTATCTCTTCATATCTATAAGAGTACTAAAATTGTTCACGGTGATGACTGTTCCTTGTAACTAGCAAAAACTTTCTGGAAAAAAAATTGTGCTTGATTGCATGTACTCTCCCTTCACCAAAATCACATTTGACCTCCCTCTCACCACTTTGGAGCAGTTTCTCAGAGCCATCTGAGTTGCTTTCTCCAGGGCTGCAGTCTCACTTTTCTCTAAATAAAACTTAACTGGCAACTCTCATGTTGTGCATTTCTTAAAGTCTACAACCACCTGCTGAATTCTAAAAATAATTTTTTTTCAAAGCAACGGTTGATTTAAAAGAAATCTTTCTTTGCCACACTCTTATAAATTTCAATACCAGTGATAAAACCCATCAGTAGGAATTTCACTTTTTAAATTAAAATTCTCACCTTTCCTGAGTTAACCCATCTCTGTACAGGTATATACATGAATGTGCCATTTATATTCAACTTGCTTTATTGGGATGGATGAGTATAAATAGGATAAAGATGAAAGCTGGTAAAATAAAATCAAAATCAAATGACAACTTTATAATAGTAATTGTACTCAGTTTATAATGCATATCTGAATTAAAACTTCGTACTGAACAGTATTTGCAGTTATATCTTTGAACCTTGTGTGGTATTAGCTATAAGGTGTTTGAAGGAGAAAAGAAAGTGAAGTCTACCAGAAAGTTTGTTTTCTCTCTTCAGAGGGCTTTCGTAATGAAATTGCCTATACTCTGTGTTTCGGTTTCAAAGACCAACAGCAGTGGTAATCTCTGCAGTGGCTAAATAACATTTCATTACCAGGTTCTAACATCCTGGTCATCCATTATGACCAATTCAAAAGGCGTGCTTTTTGCTTTCAAAAGGATTTTACTCTTCAACCGGAAAGCAAAATACCTTTGGCTTTATTCAAATATACCTGAAGGGATACTTCATTACTTGAGGATTCATACCTTGTTGTCTATATGTTATTTACACTTATTAACAAATACCCACCACTCTAAATCCTAGCTATAGTCATAGGCTCAATATAATTTCATTCATATTATGTTAAAAGATATTAGCTTAAAATTATAAAAATAATAGTGATGAATACCGTTCTAAGCGATGGCCCATCTAATAGTAAATATTTTGCTCCTTTAAAATTTCCTGCCTCAGGCTTCTTTTATCAACACCATATGCTATAATATGGGCATCCCAGGTGGCACTAGTGGCAGGGAATTTGGGTCGGAAAGATTCCCTGGAGTACAAAATGGCAATCCATTCCAGTATTATTGTCTGGAAAAATCCCATGTACAGAAGAGCTTGTCGGGCTACAGTCCATGAGGTTGCAAAAGAATAAGACATGACTGAGCAGCTATACAGCAAACAACATGTTATGATAAGGAAGTACAATGAAAAAGACATCAGAATTTGAGAGAGAGAAGATTAACTAAATGAACATCATTCCTTTAAAGAGCAGGGCGTTTTCTTTGGATTTTAGTAATTATTATAGAATAAGAATCTAAAAGGTTTGGAAGAAGAGAAATCTTAGAAATCTTCATCTTCATCTTATTGCTTCTCAAAGACATGAGAGATAGGTTGTGAGGTCCAGGTTGGGAACAGATATCCGTAATTCTCTGAAGCTTCTATGCCCAGAGCTAGTCTCCTGGAGAACCTACAGGTCATTGGCCTCTCTGAAGCAGGCATCACTAAAACCCACACTTTAAAATGTTTTGCTCCACATTGTTCTCACCCTTGCTGACAGTCCCAACCTCTTTCTTGTGGAACAATTCTGTTTCATTTATATGTTTTGCTCAAATAAAATGGTTTACAGTAAGTCATTTTGCCTAGGATTCATCATCAATGGGAATGGTAATGATATCCTTGCCTTGGAAACTCAGGAAGAGTCAGATACTCTTCAGCTTCTGAGAATGACATCCTTTCCTTCCGTGTGTGTGTGTGTGTGTGTGTGTGTGTGTGTGTGTGTGTGTAACCAGGACAAATAGGAGGATGACAGTGAGAATTTTTGAGAGGAGTGTAGCAGAGTGAGAAAGAAAGTTTCTCAAACAGATGTTGTTGATGCCCTACTCATATTCTGTCAAAGCATTTTAGTTCTGAATTTCCAACTGTCAGCCCCTGATTTCCTTTGCCCAAGAAAATTCTCTGGTCTTCAGAGCCGGCTTTGTCCACCTTTAGGACAGGCTTGAAGTGCTCTGGGGTCTTCCTTCATCCACACTACCTGCTAGATAGATGCCTCAACCAGTGATTGACAGGAGTTGGAGTATAACTGTGCCAGTTCCTTCATACTTCTGAACCTGAAGGTGAGATACTTCTGAGCTGTCTATTCTACACTGTTTCCTAGAGTCTGCTTGTGGGCTTGTATTCCAGTTCTATAAAAGTCCTGATCAGTGTAACAGCCTAATAAAATATACAATCACAATACCAGATAAAACTTTCCAGAAGGAAGGGGAAAGCTATCATCTGCAGATATATACTTGACCTAAGAAAAAGAACTGAAAACCTTTAGAATTAAAAAGTTCCATAAAATTTCAGGATAAAGATCTGCTTACATACATATCAGAAAATACTACTGAAGTTAAAATATGAATTCAATAATAGTATCAGTATCATAAAACCTAAAAGGCACAGCTCTAACATGAAAATGCAGAATCTCTATGAATAAGACCAAACAAGATAAAATATTTGAAAAAAAAAAAAAAACCCAGCAACATACCATAT
>SJYV01002358.1:0-11135 GCA_006410875.1 Neotragus pygmaeus | reverse complement strand
AGCCTATTATACAGAGTGAAGTAAGCCAGAAAGAAAAACACCAATACAGCATACTGACACATATATATGGAATTTAGAAAGATAGTAATGATGACCCTGTATGTGAGACAACAAAAGGACACAGACATAGAGAATGGACTTTTGGCCTCAGAGGGAGTAGGAGAGAGCGGGATGATCTGGGAGAATGGCATTGAAGCATATATACTATTATGTAAGAAACGAATCACCAGTCTATGTTAGATACAGGATGCAGGATGCTTGGGGCTGGTGTATGGGGATGATCCAGAGAGACATTGTGGGGTGGGAGGTGGGAGGGGGATTCAGGATTGGGAGCTTGTGTACACCTGTGGTGGATTCATGTCGATGTATGGCAAACCCAATAGAGTATTATAAAGTCAAATTAAAAATAAATAAATAAATAAATAAAAAGAAAAAAATAAAATAAATCATTACAATTCACTGAAAGCTTAAAAGTAGTTTATTACTTTGTATAATAGTTTGTATAAAGTCTTTTTAAACATTATTTTTATATTTATAATAAATATATTAAAATTTTAGTGAACATTAACTGTCATTTTAGCATGTTATTTCCAACTTTCTCCCCTGGGTGGTATATAACACTGGGTTCTAGTCTATATTAAGCCAGTCTCTGTAGTTGTTGGCTTCCTGGGCTCTTATTTGGGGCCTGTCAATTATTAGTTATGAGAACAAGGATAAGTGACATATACTATGTATCTCAAAATTGCTCATCTCTAAAATGCAGATGAAGCATATCTACATAACAAGATGATTATAAGATTAAATCAGTTAATATATATAATGAGTATGTAGTTGAATGTCTATTGAAAGCTAAGTTAGGCTCAGAGGGTAAAGAATCCGCCTGCAACACAGGAAACTAGAGTTCGTTCCCGAGTTGGGAAGATCCCCTGGAGAAGGAAATGGCTACCTGCTCCAATTCTGTTGCCTGGAAAATTCCATGGATAGGGGAGCCTGGTGCGCTACAGTCCATGAGCTTCCAAAGAGTCAGTCATGACTGAGTGACTAACACTTTCACTTCACACTTTTCACATGGTAAATGATGATGATTTTGATACCTATATCTCTTAAAGAAACTGTCCACATAGGACACTGCAAAAGAGAGTAACTTCTGAAAAGCTAAGTATATGTTTTTAGATTTGCCTTTGCAGAGTCAAAACCAAGCTTAATATCTAGTTCATACAAATAGCTATCTAAAACTTGGGACATATCAGAAGGAAGGATATAGATTCTGTATGCAGGAATATGTATGTTTATATACATAAGAAATAATGTACAAAATTTGTGCTGCTCCCCATTCCCTTAAACAACCCCAAAATAACTCTCAATTCTGGATTCAATATCAGTCACAATAAATATGAAGTAATTTTTTTAAGAACACAGATATATATTCTCCAGTGTCAGTTCTGCTTTAACAACCTATTCATTGATTTCAATTTCAGTTTCTCAATATTAAATAGTGCATAATTACATTTTTTCTTTCTTTTCACAACTATGAAAGCATATACCATAGGATATTTAAGAGTACTCTAGAAAGTTTTAGAAGTTTTTTTTTCTATTTATTAATTTAACTTTTAATTAAGAGTTTTAGATTTACAAAAAAGTTGAGAAGATAGTATAGAGTTCCCAAATACCCTCTTGCACAGTTTCCCCTACTATTAACCTATTACCATATTATGGTATATTTGTTAATGATTAATGCAGGTGGCACCACCCTTATGGCAGAAAGTGAAGAGGAAATAAAGACCCTCTTGATGAAAGTGAAAGAGGAGAGTGAAAAAGTTGGCTTAAAGCTCAACATTCAGNCTATTACCATATTATGGTATATTTGTTAATGATTAATGCAGGTGGCACCACCCTTATGGCAGAAAGTGAAGAGGAAATAAAGACCCTCTTGATGAAAGTGAAAGAGGAGAGTGAAAAAGTTGGCTTAAAGCTCAACATTCAGAAAACTAAGATCATGGCATCTGGTCCCATTACTTCATGGCAAATAGATGGGGAAACAGAGGAAACAGTGGCTGACTTTATTTTTCTGGGCTCTAAAATCACTGCAGATGGTGACTGCAGCCATGAAATTAAAAAATGCTTACTCCTTGGAAGGAAAGTTATGACCAACCTAGACAACATGTTAAACAGCAGAGACATTACTTTGCCAACAAAGGTTCGTCTAGTCAAAGGCTATGGTTTTTCCAGTAGTCATGTATGGATTTTAGAATTGGACTATAAAGAAAGCTGAGCACTGAAGAATTGATGCTTTTGCACTGTGGTGTTGGAGAAAACTCTTGAGAGTCCCTTGGACTGCAAGGAGATTCAACCAGTCCATCCTAAAGGAGATCAGTCTTGGGTGTTCATTGGAAGGACTGATGAAGCTGAGACTCCAATACTTTGGTCACCTGATGTGAAGAGCTGACTCATTTGAAAAGGCCCTGATCCTGGGAAAGGTTGAGGGCAAGAGGAGAAGGGGACAACGGAGGATGAGATGGTTGGATGGCATCCCTGACTCAACCCAATGGACATGGGTTTGTGTAGACTCCGGGAGTTGGTGATGGACAGGGAGACCTGGCGTGCTGCGATTCATGGTGTCACAGAATCGGACACGACTGAGCTACTGAACTGAACTGAACTGAATGAGCTGATATTTATACATTATTATTAACTAAAGTGCATATATAAGTAAAATTCTTTAGTTTTTACCTAATATCCATTTTCTGCTTCAAGATCCCATTCAGAATACAACAGAGCATTTAATTGTTTGGTCTCTTTATACTCTTCTTGGTTGTGAATTTCTTAGATTTTTCTTCCTTGATTAACTTGATAGTTTTAAGGAGTACAGCTCAAGCATATTGCATGATATTCTTCAAATAAACTGTGTCTAATTTGTTTTATAATAAGTCTGGAGTTATGGGTTTGGGGGTTTAGAAAGGTTTTTGATTACCTCTTCCCTCACTACAAGGTAACAATTACTCTTTTCCTGCAATTTTCAAGAATCAGTATTTCCACGACTGATAGCTATTTTCTACCTTTAAGATAATATTTTTAAACAACTTATTAACTATATCTTGGGTAAATTAGATACTTATTAACTGAACTGAAATCAATACTAACATGTACTAAGTTTGAGAACTATGTGCTCAGTTTTTCTAACACATTTAATCCTCACAATGACCAAAAAGAAAGATAGATAAGTTTATCCCTATTTTCAGAAAGATGTGTAAAATGGGTCTTTTAATTAATCAGTTTGCCCATGGTTACACAGCGTATAATCGACAGAATTGAGACATAAATTTTGCTTACTTCTGTTTTAAATCACACTACATCAATTCAGTTCAGTCACTCAGTCGTGTCCGACTCTTTGCGACCTCATGAACTGCAGCATTCCAGGCATCCCTGTCCATCATCAAATCCCGGAGTCCACCCAAACCAATATCCATAGAGTCAGTGATACCATCCAACCATCTCATCCTCTGTCATCCCTTCTCCTCCTGCCCTCAATATTTCCCAGCATCAGGGTCTTTTGCAATGATTCAGCTATTCGCATCAGGTGGCCAAAATATCAGAGCCTCAGCTTCAACATCAGTCCTTCCAATGAACATCCAGGGTTAATCTCCTTTAAGATGGACTGGTTGGATCTCCTTGCAGTTCAAGGACTCTCAAGAGTCTTCTCCAACACCACAGTGCAAAAGCATCAATTCTTCAGTGCTCAGCTTTCTTTTTAGTCCAAACTTCACATCCATACATGACCACTGAAAAAACCATAGCCTTGACTAGATGCACTTTTTTTGGCAAAGTAATATCTCTGCTTTTTAATATGCTGTCTAGGTTGGTCATAACTTTCCTTCCAAGGAGTAAGTGTCTTTTAATTGTATGGCTGCAATCACCATCTGCAGTGATTTTGGAGCCCAGAAAAATAAACTCTGACACTATTTCCACAGTTTCCCCATCCCACACTACATAGCACTTCAAATATGAGCAAAACCTTCTTTTTTACTTCAAATTTCTTCTCTTCAATATTTAAAACTGATTCCATCCTAAAATTAGTAATGGGCAGTGGTCATGTGGTATGGTTTCTCCTTCTAAATAGGTGGTTTATTACTCCCTAGAAAATCCTTGCTCTCAATTTTTAACTTGAAGGAAAAGAAGCAAATGATTGAAGATCATTTATTTGACATGGACTGTATTTGAAATTAAATATTAAAGAGACATGGAAATATTGGAGTAGAAAATAGCCTGTCTTCCAGTTTCTGCAAACTTTGAATGACAGGTTGGAAGTTGAGAGAGATGAATTCTTTCCCATTTAGTTGATTTCAAAGAATATAGTCTAAAATACTGCAGATGTACAGAGAAGGTATAAAATTTATATATTTAAAGTTGAAGAAAAAGTTATTAATTTTTAAAACCTATTACATAGTTCTGTAGCTCCTCATGGTTTCATGATTCTCCTTCCCCACAGTTTGCCTTATTCTCATCTAAAGTAATCACTCCATCTATTCTTAGTTACCATCCAGATATTTTTCTTAATAATTTTGCCTTATGTTTATGTGTCTTATAACATTTGTGTTTTGTATGTATTAACCTTTATATAACTTTGAACTTCTTTAAATATGCTAATACATCTTGTCCTTTTTCTCTTTCTATTGCTCTCTTTCTTCCCCCCCCTCCCTTCTTCCTTCTGTGTGTCTGTATATGTGGCTTTGGTTCATAAAATTTTATTCTTTTTTATGATTGTACCACAATGTATTCATTGTCCCACTGGTGAACATTTACATATTCCCCCAATTTTTGATATTAAAGTTTCTTATAATGAACAATATTACACATTGCTTCGTTTCCATAAGAGAAATTTCTTCTTGGTCCAAGGATTCACAGGGAAGAATGGAATTGCTGAGATAATCTACTGCAGCACATATTTGCATATATTTGACTCTTAAATATTATAAACCTTCTTTTCAAAGGGTTCATGCCAATTCACATTCCCATAGCAGTGGAGATTTCTGTTGATGTCTAATGTTCTAAATCCCTCCCAAAATTGGAAATATGAGACATTATTTTTTAAGAAACTGTTTCAAAATTACTTTTCTTGCATTTTATTGATAATTAGTAAAGTCAAATGTATAATCTTTTTTTTATGACTCGTGGGGTTCCTCTTTATATTTTTGCATTGTTTGGCTATTTGTCAGAGGAAAGATTTCTTTATCTTGTTAATTTTTAGGAGTTCCATATGTATCCTGGACACTAAAACTCTGCTGTCTACGTTCTCTGCAAATCCTTTAACATTCATTTGATAATTTTATTCAGTTCAGTTCAGTCACTCAGTTGTGTCTGACTATTTATGACCCCATGGACTGCAGCATGCCAGCCTTCCCTGCCCATCACCAACTCCCAGAGCTTGATTACACTCATGTCTATCAAGTCAGTGATGCCATCCAACCATCTCATCCTCTGCAATCCCCTTCTCCTCCAGCCTTCAATCTTTCCCAGCATCAGGATCTTTTCCAATGAGTCAGCTCTTTATATCAGGTAGCCAAAATATTGGAGTTTCAGCTTCAGCATCAGTCCTTCCAGTGAATACTCAAGATTGATTTCCTTTAGGATTGACTAGTTGGGTCTCCTTGAAGTCCAAGGGACTCTCAAGAGTCTTCTTCAACACCACAGTTCAAAAGCATCAGTTCTTTGGTGCTCAACTTTCTTTATGGTCCAAGTCTCACATCCATACATGACTACTGGAAAAACCATAGCTTTTAGGAGATGGACATTTGTTGGCAAAGTAATGTCTCTGCTTTTTAATATGCTGTCTAGGTTTGTCATAACTTTGCTTCCAAGGAGCAAGTGTCTTTTAATTTCATGGCTGAAGCCATCTGCAATGATTTTGGAGTTTTATATCAGCTTTAGTGTAGTCAAATACATCCATATATTTGCAATTCATGCTTCCATTCTTCAACATTTGGTGCTAAAATAATATCTCATGCTCAGTAAACTCCAACTCTTTGCAACCCAATATACTGTAGCCCATCACGCTCCTCTGTCCATGGAGTTATCCAAGCAAGAGTACTTGAGTGGGTTGCCTTATTTTTCTCCAGGCAGCTTCCCAACCCAGGGATTAAACCCATGTCTCTTACATCTCCTGCATGGTAGGCAGGTCCTTTACCACTGGCACCACTTGGTTATATGTTTTTATACATCTTGGTTTTGACTTGCTAAAATATTTGTCAGCTCCTTGAATCAATACCTATAAGAAGATATGTGTATTACATGAATTCCCACTTTTAAGTTCTGTACAATTTCTGCAATCATACACATTTTCTAATCAATGATAATACACCTTTGTGCTAATAAATATAGCTTCATTGAGCCACAAAACTAATAGGCTATAAAAAATAAACTGTTCCTATTTATAGGAAAATAAATATAATTAAATATAGTTTTAGCTTTTTGCTATAATAATTTTAAAATATTTAAGATATTCTTTAGAGGTCATTTAGAAACACTCTGGAAACAAGAAAGAATATGTATTTAAGAAAGAGCTAAGAAATTACTCAGGAAATAACTTGAAACTCTGAGTAAAACACTTTCACAGAACAAAAGCTGAGGAATTAATCTTTAGGAAGAGCATCTGGTAAAAGCTGAAGTCTGAAATGACCTTTGAAAACTGTGAAGTTAACAATTCTCCACATAATTAATTATTTTATATAAAATTTATTTTATAGCCAAGTCAGAAACATTCATGCTGTACTTTTGAAAACTGGATTAATATGAATCTCTTGTATTTTTAGGCAAATCAGTCTTATTTGATTTGCAGGTTGCTCTGTGACAGCAACCACATGTCATCAATACATGCTTGAAAATAACCTGTAAAAGCCAGCATATACTTATCCAAAGCGGTCTGTATTTACACTTCTGAACAGTACAGAACAATAAAGATCTTCATAAATGATAATTATGATTTTTTTCAGGTGTAGTTAGTACTATTCTTTGAAAAAACAGTTCTAGACAATGTGATTTGAGGATTATGGATCTGATATACCTGTTTTACCTTAATCTACTTCTTAAAGAAACTCCATGGATTTTGCATCAAATGTTTGCCTTAAGATAACTTTCCTGCAAGGTGTATTTTAAATTAATACTCTCAAAGGAGCTAGAGTACACTTTCGGAAAAAGGGAGGAGGCATATTTTCCCAAATGTCAATAGCTACTACTTTTATAACTTCTTGAAGTTAGGAATCGTTTTTGGAAGATGAGAAAAAGAAAGATAAGTAGTATAGTTAATGAGATAAATGAGGCCAGTATTAATACAATCATAACATTTGTTAGTAGTAGAGACTAATGAGTTTAAAATTAATTTTTCAATTAAGAGACAAAATGTCATTTTGTGATTTTTAGTCAGGAAGACATTTCAAAAGACTTAGAATTAACCTTTCATTAAGTCATTAGTTGACCAAGCTTCCGCCTTTGTGTTTTTTTATTTAAGCTTATAAGTATTCCTCACAGATATTCTTTGATTCTCTGCCATATTTTCAGAGCTTTGCTTCTACACTCTTACAAGTCTGAAGTTAGTAACATTTGTGATTTTATTTGAACAATGCATCATTGTTTCAACATTTTAAGGTTTATTTTTCCAAGGAGATATTATAACAAATAATTTAAGATCATGGAACTTCTTTGTAGTTGGAAATGTATATTTGAATGCTATTGTGGCCCTGAATTTACTGGATTAAACACTGCTCATCAATAAAACTGGAATTATATTTTCTATTTTATACAGCTATTCTAAGAATTAAATCAGATAATATACTTTAAATATTAGAAATACATATATGTATTTGATAGGGAAAAAAGTACATTGTAGCCTCATAAATATATATTCATAAAAGTTTCAAAACTTCTGTTCATAATAATTGAAAACATTTATAACAAGGTTTTAAAGATACACAGTTAATATAAAAAAGTCAATCTTTTTCTATATATATCAATAGGCAAATAAAATTTGATATTAAAGATGCAATCATTTACATCAGAAACAAAAAAAGGAAAAAAAAAGTACAAATCTAACGAAGTATGTACAAAATATATTTTCCTTTATGTGAAAAAAAAAACTATAAAACTCTATTGAAAAATATCAAAAAAGAGCTAAATAAACAGAGAGATAGCCCATGTTCACAGATAGGAAGACTTAATCATGCAAAGATGCCAGTTCTTTTGAATTTGATCTAGAGATCTAAGGCAATCTCAATCAAAATCAAGCAAGTAATTTTGTGGATATAGAGTAACTGACGCTGAAATTCATTCTAAAGTTTTACTATCAGCAAATACCCAGAATAATTAGCATAATATTTAAAGAGAAGAGGATTGACAGCTGTCTTCCATACTTTCTTGTCCAAATAAGACAGTGAGGTCAAGTAAACAAATATATCACAGAAATATAACAGAGAGCCCCAAACAGGCCCACATAAACTGATCTGGGACAAAGGCACAAAGGTAATATAAAGAAGCAGAGATAGTCTTTTCAACAAATGGTGCTAGAACAATTGGAATTCCATGTATTAAATAAATTTAAAAAAATTAAAGAATCTAAATGCAGAACTTATACCTTCACAAATATTGATTCACAGACCTAAATGTAATACACAAAATTATCAAATTTCTAAAAAATAACATAGGAAAAAAACCCTAGACAACCTTGGATATGATCTTTGAATTAGAAAACCATAGATAAAATCCATGGAAGAAATTATTAATAATTTGTGTTTCATTCATTTGAGACTTCTCTTCAAAAGAAGCTGTCTAGAGAATGAAAACACAAGTCACTTAGAGAAAATATTTGTAAAAGGCATGACTTATAGAGGATTTTTATCCAAAATATACAAAAAACTTTTAAAACTCAACAGGAAAAAAAATCTAGTTTTAAAAAATGGGCCAAAGATCCTCAACTAACAAAAGACATTTCAGCAAACAGGAATACAGATGACAAAACAGTTCAGTTCAGTTCAGTCTAACAGTTGTGTCCAACTCTTTGCAACTCCATGGGCTGCAGCACACCAGGGCCTCCCTGTCCATAACCAACTGCTGGAGCTTACTGAAACTCATGTCCATTGAGTCGGTAATGCCATCGAACCATCTCATCCTCTGTCATCCCCTTCTCCTCATGCCCTCAATCTTTCCCAACATCAAGGACATTTCCACTGAGTCAGTTCTTCACATCAGATGGCCAAATTATTGAAGCTTCATCTTCAGCATCTGTCCTTCCAATGAATATTCAGGATTGATTTCCTTTAGGATGGACTGGTTGGATCTCCTTGAATTTCAAGGGACTCTCAAGAGTTTTCTCCAACACCACATTTCAAAAGCATCAATTCTTTGGTGCTCAGATTTCTTTATAGTCCAACTATCACATCCACACATGACTATTTGAAAAACCATAGCTTTGACTAGATGGACCTTTGTCAACAAAGTAATGTCTCTGCTTTTTAATATGCTGTCTATGTTGGTCATAACTTTTCTTCCAAGCAGTAAGTGTCTTTTAATTTCATGGCTGCAGTCACCATCTGCAGTGATTTTGGAGCCCCCCCAAAATAAAATCTCTCAGTGTTTCCACTGTTTCCCCATCTATTTGCCGTGAAGTGATGGGGTCAGAGGCCATGATCTTTATTTTCTGAATATTAAGTTTAAGCCAGCTTTTTAGCTTTCTTCTTTCACTTTCATCAAGAGGCTCTTTAGTTATCCTTCACTTTCTGCCATAAAGGTGATGTCATCTGCATATTTAAGGTTATTGATATTTCATCTGGCAATCTTAATTCCAGCTTGTGCTTCATACAGCCCAGCATTTTGTGTGATGTACTCTGCTTATAAGTTAAACAAGTAGGGTAACAGTGTACAGCCTTGATTTACTCTTCTCCCAATTTGGAACCAGTCTGTTATTCCATTTCCAGTTCTAACGTCTTGATCTGCATAAAGATTTCTCAAGAGGCATGTCAGGTGGCCTGGTATTCCCATCTCTTTCAGAATTTAAAGAAAATTTCCAGTTTGTTGTGATCTATACAGTCAAAGGCTTTGGCATAATCCATTAAGGAGAAGTAGATATTTTTTCTGGAACTCTCTTGCTTTTTTGATGATCCAACAGATATTGGCAATTTGATCTCTGGTTCCTCTGCCTGTTCTAAATCCAGCTTGAATATCTGTAACTTCACAGTTCACATACTGTTGAAGCCTGGATTGGAGGGTTTTGAGCATTACTTTGCCAGTGTAGGAGAGGAATGCAATTGTGTGGTAGTTTGAGCATTCTTTGGCATTGCCTTTCTTTGGGATTGGAATGAAAACTGACATTTTCCATTCCTGTGGCCACTGCTGTGTTTTCTAAATTTGCTGGCACATTGAGTGCAGCACTTTCACATCATTATCTTTTAGGATTTGAGATAGCTCAACTGGAATTCCATCACCTCCACTAGCTTCGTTCATAGCGATGCTTCCTAAGGCCCACTTGACTTCACAGTCCAGTATGTCTGGCTCTATATGAGTGATCACACCTTTGTGGTTAACTAGGTCATGAAGTTCTTTTTAGTATAATTCTTCTGTATATTCTTGCCACCTGTTCTTAATATCTTCTACTTCTGTTAGGTTCATACGATTTCTGTCCTTTATTGCACCCATCCTTTGCATGCTCAGTAAATCTTTCGGCCATGCTCAGCAAATATTTAATCGAATTTTCTGTTGATGGTTTGGGCTGTGTTCCCTTCCTGTTGTTTGACTTGAGGCCAAATTATGGTGGAGGTTATGAAGATAATGGCGACCTCCTTCACATGGTCCCGTGCAGACACTGCCGCACTCAGTGCCTACTATCCTGTAGCAGGCTATTGCTGATACATGTCTCCACTGGAGACTGTTAGACTCTCATGGGCAAGTCTGTGTGAGTCTATTGTGAGGTCACTACTCCTTTCTCCTGAGTTCTGGTGCACACAAGTGTGTGTGTGTGTGTGTGTGTGTGTTTGTGTGTGTACCTTCAAGGTGTCTGTTTCCACAGTCCTGTGTAAGTTTTGGCAGCTCTATGGTGGGGTTAATGGCAACCTCCTCCAAGAGGGCTTATGCCATACCCAAGTCTGCTGCACCCA